>BOPP01000672.1:5000-17847 GCA_017312745.1 Gryllus bimaculatus | reverse complement strand
TATCTACAACGAAAAGCAACTCAGAAGTGAACAGACAAAATTTTGTAATTTTTTAAAGCAATTGCTTATATTCTAATTATGTATTGATATTATTAAGCAAGCTAAATGCACATAGTTTTGACAACGCTGTGCTGCAATAGAGCGTTGCTTCTTGTTGTTTGAATTGGAATTTTTCAAATATTAGATGAGATGCTAGTACTTCATTTGGCGATGAATTTCGCAGCGGCTTTTTATAACTTAAATCTCATAAAAAGAATACCGGTGATTTTATACAACATTTAATATCATTCTGAATACCTCAAAATATTTAACTGTCGTGTTAAAAAAAAACGTCATGACAAGCAATCTCTAATTTTTTTCATTTGAGAAATCAAATGAATCTGCAGCGTGTTTAGTTTGTCGCTGTTTGAGTTACTCATCCTTTTTAATATTTCAAGTGCTTGTCAAAATATTTGCATGCGCTTAGTTCTAAGAACAGATGCATTCTGCACGCGATGACCATCTTTGTAAAAAACTGGATATTATTGGATAATGCCTTCCCTTTACAACTTCGACCGATGCTAGAAGCACGCAACAAATTGTACATCCTTGCAAAAATCCGGAAATAATTAAAGCCATAAACACGATTCTGCCTGGACATTTACCAACAGATTGAACGAAAGCACATGAATAAAAACTGCAATAGGAATAACATTTTAATTTTTTGTTGCAAACCATTATTTCCAACCATATTGCTAGCATTTAACATACGTCTGGCCGCGACAATCATTGACTTTATTTGAAGTTCTTTAAAAATGTCAAAATATGCACTCGCTGAATTTGTGTATTGTGGCTATAGTTTCAATTAAATTTAATAAATCGTCAACGATTGTTCTGAAAAACGTATTTAACTATTAATATTTAAATTGATATATTTTTAGTATAATCGATAAAAAGATAACCACGCTTCAGAAATCTATTCTGATTATTAAAGTAAGCTTGATCGGTAAATCAAAACATCTGGCGTTGAATGGATGCTGATTGTATAATATTTTGACACCTAATTTCTCGACAATTGCAGTGAATATTTTATTCTTATAAGGTCTATAAATCATTACCATGTGTCCTGTATACAGTTATGAAACATTTCCAAAGCCTTTATTGCCATATTTTTCCAAAGCTCATTTAAAAAGGTCAAAAAATTTCACCCAAAATTCGAGTTCTCCAAGATAATTTCCATTACGCGAAGCGAAACCTGATTATCACCGTAAATGTTCACAATCTATGTATATTCTTTTATTAACATACTAATTAAATTTTTTCTGTAATATGTTTACCAGTCAATGCAAGACCTCGCGAAGAGAGAAATCTAATAGTTGCTAATAACCGTTTCAGAACACTCACGCCAATATTTGAGCTTCATTTACGTTTTCAGTAACATTATTAAACTATCAATTCTTGCAGTTTTATTAGTAATTGAACCATGTAGAACACGCATCTTTATGACTTCCAGGAGTGTGCTAGCTTCGTGTTTCGTTAACAGCTTTGGTTGCATTTTTCACTATATTGATCCACCATCACATTAAAGAGGGTTTTTTGCTTATGCAAACCAATTTACATACTAAAAGAAAACACAATTTTTCTTTTATTTTGGACAACAAGCCATGCACGTTTCAATACTTTACCATTTTTTGAATGAATCTCATCCTATTGATTATTTTTATTCAAAAATCTGTTGACCATTATATTCCACGCCGGTCTCTTGAAACTATCTTGAATAATTTCTGTTTAATAGTTACAAATGACGACAATATCTGTATTAAATCATTATTAATTTCATTCCCAATCATCTATATCATGAAAATATTCCATTGACGTCACGTTATCAATATTATTCGCTTCTCTTCTTAATATACCTTCAAGTAATTGATCATTTTTCCGTTATACATTCTTGATTTAGAGACTTGTCTGTAACTCAGTTTGTTCTCTTCTAAATTATATTTATTATTCTTTCCAGTAAATTAAACATTGTAGTTAAAGTTTTGATTTTCTTTAGAATATCTTCGTTCCCTAACTTTTCGTTCACTTCCTTTACGTTCTCCGCACCACTCTTTTATATTTATCATTTTTTAGAATTAAAAATTTATGAGAAAATCTACTAAGACAGTTGAATATAAACAAAAAATATATAGAAGGCGAGCGAGTATCTCAGAATAATAATTAAATATAATCTCACTCTTAATCCAGACCTCTTAAAATTGTTACTTAATGTAAATAATAATTTATCAGTGTATTAAAGCTCAGTTCTCTCTTGACACCGAGCACACTGAATATTCACATTTGTACTCTAAAAAACGTGTAAAAGCAGTCTCTAGTCTTTGCTGACGGTAGCACTCTAGGATGCTGGTTTTAAACAAAACTGCACTCTGGTTTTTTTTTTTTTTTTTTAAATTTTACCTTTTGCAGCCGTGACAATTTTCGTCTCTTATTGGGATATCCTAAAAAAGCTTTTGGTTACAGGACAACGGTCCTAACATTGTTCCATTCTGGACTAACGATTTAAAGTAAAAGGAATAATAATAATAATAATTATTTATTATTATTATTATTATTATTATCTATTATTATTATTATAATTAATCACATATACAAATACAATCGTCGTATGAAGAAATCAAATATATATACATGACATCCTATAGGAGCGAGTTGACTTACATATATTTTTATAGTGTGTGCGCAGAACATTAAGACAAGCCAATCTGCACCCTGCTCAAAGAATACATGAAAACTGGGACAAAAAACCTGATCAAGAGGGGTTTCATTAGTCTAGTAATTATACATTCTTGTTAGCAGATTATAAGATATTAACAAATGAATTACAAATTAATAACAACACAACGTCGCTCCTGGCGCAGATGGTTGCTGCAGCTAGTCGTCTGCCTCGAGGATGCCAAGTTCGAATCTGCGTAGACATGGACGTATTTGTGATTGTCCTTCACGGTATCCATCATGCCTATGCATCTCATAAGTCAGCAACTACAAAGCTTAAACAAAGCATTGTTGTAAACCAAGGATACGCTGAAAAGGGCCGTGTCCTGATAACATACCACGTTAACTCGAGTAGCGTGGCTCAGTAATGGCCTATACCGCACAATATAATAATAATAATTAATCATACAATATAATAATCAATACTATAATAGATAAACATTACTTATAATACAATAAAATATCTAACAGTACATTTATAACAATTATGTACAGCTAATATGTTAACACTTTAGTATATTCCTGATAAAATCTTGAACGGAAGATGCAGGTATATGAGCGCAGATTTTTTTCCTATCTTACACCTGAGTCCTATCCTTACTGCACGCACCTGATAATACACATTTCACATGTTTAGTCATTACGGTATTCCTGATGCTATAAAAAAGTTTTCCCCAAGATGTTAAGTTTTTTTTAAAGTTGTACACAGCCTGTCGTGCTTTCTCAGACGTATTGTAATTGTTGAAGACACTATGAATGGATACCTGAAAGGAGTGGTCTTCTTTGGTATTATGTGCTTGTACCATTGTGTTATGAAGTTACATGCTGGCCTTGTGTTATAGTAGATGTACGGTGTGAGTTAACTAAATCTATTACTTGTCTTTTATACAGATTTTTCTTAACAAATATGATAACTTCATAAATAAACAATACAAGGGCAGTGCGAAGTATTTAAGTTGTTAGTGTTTTTTTAAAAAATGAAAGGTTTTCCTCCAAAAAAGACACCCTCCCCCTTGGGGTTTCCTTTTTGGTTAAATTTTTTTGGGGTTTTAAAATTGTTCGAATCTGATGTTTCTCGTTGATTTTTAAATGTTGGTTTAGCCTCTGTGCTTGCCCCATATTATTATCCTGTATTTGCGAATAGGAGTGGCACATTTGCAAAATACACCCAGTTTTGGCTGTAGTCAATGGTGCTGTTTCTTATGTATTTCAGAACAATTTAAGTTTGCTTAAATTTCTGAATTAATCTCTTCTAGGTGAGATTCCATTTGGGTGATTTGTTATGTGATTCGACGAAATTTTGTTTCTTGCTATTTGATGCTGTTTCCCTTCTAATGGATAAATTGGCATACTTGTGTTGAGTGTTGTGGGGTTGGTGATGATTGGAATGAATAGATTTGATTCTGCGGTTAGGATTACTGGTGGAATCCGTATAAGACTACATTTGTCCGATAGGACCAAATTGGCTTTTCATGTCTTTCATAAATCATTAGGTTTTGTCGTTATTCTAGTCCGTCATTCGCGCCAAAAAGTACATGTTTGTGCTTTGTTTTCGCATTATTGATGGCAGGTGTTTCTTTTACATGATTCACCATAAGAACATAAACCTCCGAGGCCTAGTTTGTGATCCTTGCGGGACCCCTATATTGTCACATTCTGTAGGGCTCGGTAGTGGATGGTTATTTATTTGTTTTGTTTATTTCACAGGTAATGTACCATTTGCTGAAAACACAAATGTTTTTTATTGCACCTGGACCCAGCGAACGTTCGCTTGCTGTCGTACAGAAGAGATACTTTCCCACATTCCAAATATATAAAAATGTGGAAAATAGTATCTATAACAAGAATTTTACCATCAAATGTGTTAGGTGCTTTTCTAAACAATCATACAGAAACTTACAATTGAGATAACACATATTTGATTAGTAATGAAAATAATTTCAATATATGATTAAAAATAATTTTGAAATAATTAAGTCTCCTGAGAAGGAAATTGTTCGATACTGAAGTTCGGACGCGTTAGTCGACAACGATGAGTCACCTGCACTGCCCCCTTACCAACCGCTCCAAGCACAGGGACGTCGGCGCGACGCTCGCGAAATCACCCGACGGGCAGACCATGCGCTGAATTTCTCGCTGCGCCGCCGTCCCGAACGATCACGGACTTGCATACTCGGAAATGGTAATGGGTGAGGAGGATCCTTACACTAATTAAAGGAAAGTATTTTTTTCATTTATTCAGTCGTACGCTTAATATCTTCAGGTATCTAGTGTACGAGTAGAAATAATTCCCTGATTTTATATACAAAAACTGATAATATAATCGGGAGTTCTTGATTGAGACAAAAATTATTCTTTACATTTGTAGAACATATAATGTAAAATAAAATCCGACTGTCCTTGACATAAACTTCAAAAATATGAGAACGAAACGTCGCTTAGTCGCTAATCTGCCACTACAAGTGTAAGTTATTTTTAAATTGATTAATTTAAGAAATCGTTTGAGTCACTACTAGAAATTGTTTTCTACGAAATTATCCTTAGGCGCAGGTCTACACTCGCGCATTCACGCGGGCCTCGCGTATGTCCTTTTTGGAGGTTAGGGAGACGGGACAAAACGACACAATCCGTCTCTGGCAAAGATTTAGTCAGGAAATGTTATGGGGTGGGAAGAATAATATTAAAAATGAAAGAATTTTGAAAGCAATAACTAATTTTATAAAAATCATGATATTTCTGAAAAAGTAAAAAAGGTTTACTATCTATTTTATTTAATTCTAAATTAAATTTAGTGGCATAATATGTGACTAAATTACAGTGGCTCGAAGAAATTCAAGCTTCTATGTAGGCTGCGACGCGTCTTCTAATGTTTCTGAAGTTTATATCACTATCTCCATACAAACTCCCATAGGTCAATATGTCTGAACTTACAAACTCATTAAGAAAAATGGTTTGCTCATATTGTGTCAGTACCTTTATAATAATATACAAAAATGCAAGGTAAATTACTTTATTTCAAAAAGTCAATGTCCTCACACATTCTTTTTACAAAGTTACATGTGCTTTAAACACAAATTCATATTGTAAGAAACAGCTTAATTGGCATTTTAAAATAAGTGAGACACATTATTATCTTAAATATACTTCGCTTTCAAATCAATAACAGCTCCCAACACCATAAGGAACTATTCAATTCAGGAACACTTGAATTTCTTTCTAAATAGATTTAGATTCATCAGAACACACCATAATCATCAAAATGTCAAACCAATCTTTAAAGAGAATACGTACAATTTGCATGGTAATATTTACGATACATGGATTTCCGTTAATGTTATTTTCCCGGAGGCGTCCATAAACCAGTTTCTCTCTTTTACGTACTGCTTTACTGGCCTTGAACTAACCAAATTGTTAGTTTAATTATTCTTCCCCAACTCTATATTGACCAACGCACCACTGTGTAAACTACTTGTTTATTCCCTGAACAAGAACATATATATATCCAGCAGACTTCATACAATAGACCGGGGGTTTTCCAGGCGGCCGGTGGTGATTTTTGGCCTCCCTCCTCCCGCCCGTAACCGCGGAAGACGCTGAGAGCGAGACAGACGGAGCAGAGCAGATCGCGGCGACGCCACAGCTCTCGTTGAGATCTTCCTCTCTCCCACTCGCGCGCGCTGACCGCGGACGAGCAGGCGACCTCCGCCCGAGGCCCCTCTGGGCGCAGCGAAGGAGAAAGGAGGAGGAGGGAGAGGCTTGCACCGGCCCACACACCCGCCCTTCCCGCCCGGAACAAGTAAGCGCCCTCTGCCACCGCTCACAACCCACCAAAGCAGAGCTGCCACTGGAGGAACAATAACTTAAACACAATTTATTACACTAATTCCAGCAAATAGCGAATTATTTTAATACTATTTTATTTATTTTGTCACCTGCTGTGTACTTAAGCTCTTGTGGGCTCGTTGGTCGGTGGTGCTGGCTTTCAAGCGCAACCCGTGTGTTCTATTTCCGGTCGCGCAAAAAAATAATGGGCTCTTGCCTTGCCGGTGACCGTGTTGCTCTGTGACGATGAAAAAACTCACTTCTCGGGCTCGCGAAGATCCGCAATGCAGCGTTGGCGTCCTTGGTAGAAAATGCATATGCCTACATGCTGGCCTCCCCGACACCCTACCCATTGCTACAAAAGGCCGGGAAGCTACTGGTAACAGCTTAGCGTAAAGAGCATGTTATCCAAAGGACAATACATACTGTGTACTTACCTAATTCTGCTTCAATGCAAAGATATATTTTATCTTAAAAACTCGCAGTGAAATTTACAATTAGACAAAAAAATTGGTAGTTCTGAAACTGAATGGCAGTAATATTTCTTCTCTAATACGATCTAAAGTTCGAATAGATATTTTGTTGGTCTTTAATAGCGGTAAAATTCGTGTCGGCACAAACGAACGTCTGTTCGTCCATCCTCGTCAGTCCAATACGCCAGCTCCACTGTCTGGTCCACCAGAATCGGTTGTGTTTTTTCTCAGGGCTACAGAGCAGAGAGTAAGTTACGTAACATGGCGCGAGAAAAAACACGAATTTTTGGAAAGATAAGTGTTTCGATAAAGTTTCACCGTTTTTATTTTAACATGCAGTAAATATTTTTAGGCATCAGATGATATTAAATGTTGTATAACAAATCACCGGGCATTCTGGGATTTAATTTAAAAAAATTCATCGCAAATGGAAGTACTGACTCTTGCCTAAGAGTGTCAATACCATCCCCTGTTTAAATAAATATAACAGCTGTATCTTATCCCCGCCAATATCACGACGTTCGATTAAATTAGATTCTCAAAAATTGAAGCGGTGTTGTGAAATTTCAATTCAGCATTGCAGATTGCTTAAAACATTCATTAATATATGGAACCTACATACTGAGTAAAAAAACGAGAAAGTAAAAATTAAATTAATATATCCATTTTCAATAGTAAATTATAACTAAAAATAAATTATTTACCATACCATTCGTTCAATTTTTTTCGTGACCGTAGTTGATGTGAAACTTGTATGTATCTTATTAATTTCAAGCAGAATTTACGCAAAAAGTATTTTTTTAAGTTATAATATAAAAGTTTTTAAAAAGGTATTTTTTAAAAAGTTAATTTTGAACAACAGACGTTCAAAAATTTCTATCTTTAATTTTTTAGTTTTCAGTACCAGACAATGAGACCGTATTTCTTACCACCCGTTATTACACATGTGGAGATAATTTAAACAAAAAAATTGTAGCTTTCCGAGAAACAAAGTTGGTAGATAAATCATCATCATCTCTCATTTCGATTTACTGTTTTTTGAATTATTGCCTTTAGAAGTTTTAATTCCAATAATAAAAATTTTGAAGTTTTGCATCTGTATCTGTTAAAAATGTCAAGTGCGGCAAAACTTGTATATGCTGCATTCTCAACTTTTGAAGGACACCTTGTGTTACACGTGTTGAATTTTTATATTTCTCCGCCATTATTATGTAGATTGAAAAGATTTAAATTTACATTTATTAATTCAAAAACGGTAAAAACTGTATGTGACGAATGGGGGAGAAGATCATCAGCGCACTATTTCTTGAGTTCCAGAATCCCTTTCCATCATTTTAGCTACAGATAGTTAAAAGATGAGTAAAAGATAAATCCAAATAAATAAATAAAAATAAAATTAAGAAGCGCGATATTAGAAAACTGTAAATGAAAACTGCATTGAAACAATAATTGATTATAATCAGTGTAATTACGTCGTTGTACCTACCATCTTGAATTCAATTTAATCACTCTCCTACACAAGACAAAAAGCGCATGGGCACTCACGCACACGCCATTAACGAGAATATTACTTGCACTGTCACTGCTACAATGGAACCGAATCGATTGCGCCCTCAGGCTCGTTCGAGTATAAAGACGGATGCAAGGTTATCCCTGCGATTGCATTGTTGATCGATGCCCTGGCGTTGCCTTGGATGGAAAACAATCTCTTGATATCGATAGACGAACGCGGGCAGTGTTGCAATGGAATCAGTGCAGGAGAACACATCCACAAAGCTGTATGGCACATGCGCGGCGCGGTTGTAGAGAAAATACTCTGCACCCGTTGAATATTATTTTTTTACCTGAGTTATAAAACAGAAAACATTTTAAAACTTTGCAGAGGTGAAGATGAAAGTCTAAAGAATTTATTCCTGGCGAGTTTAAAATAAAAAATTAAGAAATCTTCTTAAAAACGTGTTTAAAATTTTATAAACTTTTTAAAAATACAATGTAAGAAAATTGCAACTATTTATCAGTATTCGTTGAAAGATTGCTTCTTTATTTTTAATTTGAGATCAAGTATACATTTTTACAAGCAATACATTTGGAGCTAAAAAATATGAAATATTGATATTGAAAAGAAGTAAATTTTCGATAATTGTAACTTCAATTATATTTGTTTTCGCCGAATATAAAAAAATGCGTGTTTTTACTTTTCGCACTTGTTAGTGTAAAATACTATTACAGAATTTAAAACACTTCAGGTTTTTGTCTGTCCGGTTTTACGTGGAATGACCCAAATCATTTTACCATCCTTATGAATATTGTTTTTTAAAAAGCTGCAATTTCGGTGATAAAAAGCACACAAGTGTGCTCCTTGTAACATTTGCAATAAATAATATCTGTGCCGTTTTCGCATCAGAAGCATTGAATGTGTGTTTTGTAATTTTCCAATTTTGTTGCAGTCTGTATGCCCTAGTAACTTCCGTAATAACATTGGAGGAGTCACTTAGCACTTTTTATTAATTTTAAATATGTTGTTCATATATAAAATTAATCACATAATTAGAAAGTATGAAATAGGACATTTGGTACCTTTATTCATTTGAATCAAATAAATTCGTTTCGTTAAGACTTTCCCTTTTAGAATGGAAATGGAAGGTTTGGGAAGAGTGTAGTGTGGGGTTTAAATGTGTGGAATAATCGCCACGAGTACGCGGACAGTAGAGGAAACTTGTGCTAGAACACAACCAAAAGAACAAATTTTATAAATAACTAAATTAAAATAGCTTGCAAAAAAATGATCAACAATATAACGCGCTAGCGAACAATACTACGCGAATATTTTTATAAAAGCAACCAAATTAAAAATTGTGTAAAGAATAAATAGCGCAATTTATTCGACAACCGTCACCGAGCACAATCCAGACGCACGATTTAAATGGCGTGATCTGGAAGTTGTATACAATACACAGCTGTTAACTCAAATGATCAAAAGAACACAGTTTGGAATCAACTGAGGTGACAGTTCTCGAATATATTAATTATTTATTTATTTTATTTTAATACGTAATTATTACAATCAAATTAGCTTACTTGATCCTATGTGGCTAGGCCGAAGTCTTTTAAGCCATTACAATACCTACATCCTTTCCCGTTCTAATCCTTCGATTTCTGATATTCACGCCAATGGTGTCTCCATCGCATCAAAGCCGCGGAAAAGAGACCATAAGCGAACGGCTAAGGAAAAACCTGAAGGGGGAAAAACCTGCCGTCAGAAGCAGAGTACATACTAATATAACCGACGTTTATTTTAACTATTTATTTTCTGGCGTGGGCGTCCCGCCGTCTCCTCCAGTGCTTGGCCCTCCTCAGCACTGAAATCAAACAGCGCCACAGAAGATCGTCCGCATCATCGCTCTGCCTACATTTTCGATCCCCCCCTTTCCTTCACCCTAATGTGCTTATTACTATGCCAGTTTTAATTTTATTTATTATATTAACCTGTTACTTACCAATTGACTAAGACTTATGACTTTCTTACTGTTTACTAACTTAACATAAAATTACGTACTTATTGTTAGCTTATTTGACTTATTTATTTCTCTCCAGTCTAGGTCTGCTCCAGCTAACCAGTGCTGTTTTCCACTCCTAATTTCAGTTTCCTAATGGTCCGGACTTTCTAAAAATGTTCCTAATTCTTTTTCATAAATTTAAGACCTTTTTATCACCTAAAATGTTTTGGGCGAGCGTTACGTTTCGTTTAGAAGTAGTATTTCTCATTGCCATCCATTATCTTCTCCATGTTTCGGTTGCCAGCAATTAAGAGAATGTGGATCCAGTCTTCCCTATCATCCAAGCACACAGATGCCCACTACCACTTGAGTTCTTTGAATATATTAATACGTAAGCACCGTTTGAGCAATTCCCTTGTACGAAGTGAAGACTACGAACATGAATTGTTTCTAATGGTAACAGATGGTACTTAAAGGGGAAAATGTGTTTTTATTTTTTGGCTCGGAATTGCGTTCTTGACGTAGTAAGGTCGCAGAAAATTATCCAATATTTTTTTGTATACAACTAATTTTTTCAATTTTTGTACCTCAGCAAACTGGCGCCCTGTCAGTCTAAATCTCTTACTTTTTAGCAACAAATCCAGGAAATATATCTATTAATATATATATTATATATATTATATATTATATATATAAATAAAAATTCTATCTAGCTACCTATCCTATCTATCTATACCATCTATCTATCTATCTATTAAGCGTTTTTTATGGGCCGTTTCCCGATCAATTTCCATGCCTTTTTAATGCCCTGGCTTCAGTTATTGCATGTTCCATGTTCTTCTCGGTTTTCCCAGTATCGTCTTCGATTTGGTATCCACTCCGAACCTTTTCGAGGAAGTCTATCGATTTCAATCTTCCTATATATCCATACATTGTTGTTGTTTAATTTCGATCGTCTCGTTCAAGGTTGTTTGCACTTTCAATTCTTTTTCTTATTTCATATTTATTATATCTAACAGAGAAAGTTTTTCTATATCTTTTCCAGACATCGTTTCTGTTGAAATTTGTCCTTTCAAATTTTGTTGATAGTGTCCGTCTTCTGCCCCTAGTGTGTGGTACTCGTACTCTCTAAGGAGGAGCTATATATGCGTTTATTTTGTCTTCATTGAAATAATTGAGGTCCATAGCATTGGATTCAACTGTCTTGTGGCTATTTTTCGTCTTATATTTTTATTTTTACATCCTGTTCGTCTCTACCATCTGCTGTTAGTGTGACACTCCAAACACTTTATTGTTTTTTTTACATTTAATTATTCTATACTAGTCTCTAAATCATGGGTATACCCACACATATATTCAGTTTTTTGTAAATTTATTTCCATACCATTTTCCATACTCTTGTTCTAATTTTCTGAACCATATAAGTTTACATCATCTTCATCTACAACCATTATCACCTGGTCGTCTGCAAATAGACTAAAAATGTTTCATCACCTATCTTCACACCCATGCTTTGCACTTCTTTTCCATTCTTTTAGGGCTTTATTAATGTATATCTTAAACAGGTTGGAGATATTACGCAGCCTTGCCGTAATCCTTTACTTACTGGGAAGTTGTCTGGATAGACATTTTCCACTTTTACTTGACTTTATAAAGTTTTTTGACTGCATTTATGTATGTTTTGATATTCCTTTCTTCCATTGCCCCATACTTCTTTTACTGGTACATTATCATAAGCCTTTTTGAGATCAATGAAAAATTATGTGAAGTCTTTTCCTCGCTCAAATTGTGTTTTCCATCAGTTGTTTGAGACAGAAAGTTTTGTCAATACACGATTTTCCTGGTCTAAACCACTTTTTGCTCTTTTGAGTCTGTTGCTTTGCATTTCAATTCTTTCTTTAGCACAATCCATACAGTCCAGCCAAAGATGAAGTCACACTTATCCTCTATAATTTATTACAATATTTTTTATAACCCTTTTTGTAAATTGAATTTTATATAGGCTTATTTCCATATTTCAGGTATTTTCCTCCTTTTGAAATGCATTGAATATTTCAGTAATTAATTCAAACGTACAATAGGATAATGTTTAACCGCTTCTATGGATATACCTGTAGACCCAGGTGCTTTATAATTTTTCATGTTTTTAACGGGGTCCAATGGTGACTCGGGCCCTGGTGGGTATACTGAGGCTCATAGGTATACACATTAAATACAAGGAAAGCCCTCCTGTAATGGGAACCTTTTAAAAAGGCTGAGTCATCAAGTCCTTCCAAACCTCGTGGGGCCCTGGATGCTCTGCGT
>BOPP01000672.1:0-2500 GCA_017312745.1 Gryllus bimaculatus | reverse complement strand
GAAGATATGGATATATGCTTCGCAAATTAAAAGAAGATGTAAACAAAAATGGGACTTAAAAATCAACCTTAAGAAGACAGAATATTTTGCATAGGAGGAGATGCCCTCTAATATTAATGTCCCGCTGATGACGACGATAGGCTACCGTTTCGAAAAATTTAAATATCTGGTACTTGTAATTACTGCCCGATATAAATTGATGAAGATATAACTACTAGATTCGCATGGGGAGGAATGCAATCAAAGCTTGTATGGCCTTATATGGAATAGCGTTTTAAGGAAGCACACAAAAAAACGACCATATACTCCACAGCATCGTGAGAAAGTATTATGTTATATGTAGCAGAAATGTGGCCGTTAACAAAATGCCCGTAGAACAGAATACGCGTCTGGTAGATCTCGACGTTTATGAGAAGATTTTTGTAGGCGCCGCCCAGCCAATGCGGAGTCGGACGGCGGCATGGTCTGTTATGAAGCTTGGACGCCTGCTCCGCAGCTACACGTCGCTTAGAAAATATTGTTGGTCGTCATTTTAAAAGATCCAGTCCGTTCACCAGGCATTCTCAAAATTGTTTTTTTGCTTCGCAGTTTACATAACTTCTCGTAACAACATCGTGGGTCGATCACAGGGTTTATTATTTTTGCTATATAAATCTAACCAAAATCTTAAAATTCTTAAAGTGAGTATTTTAAGAGGATTATTTTTCGATCGATGTTTCTATATATTAACCCCCTGGCTTGTTATTATACTATTTCTTTTTTTAGGCTTTACTATAAGTTCTACATTCTAGGCTTACTTTAAGTAGATATTTTTTATTTTAAAATATTTTTTGGGTTCGAATGGTATTCATTTTTTACAAATTATGTAGAAATGACGAGGGAGCTTACTAAGTTGCATATTTGGCATTACGACTTTTTTTCGTTTTTTAATGATTTTACCAGGAAGATGTTTGCTTTCAAAAAGTTTTTGTGACACGTTTAAAATTTAATTAATTCTAATTGTGGAATCATTAATTTTTGAATTCAAGATCCCTGTTTGCAATTTTTTTTTAAATGGAATTCCAGGAGGGGAAGTGTAAAATACAATATTCATCTTCTCCAATCAAATCAACAATGGTCGGAGACAAGGAAAATATTTGTCTTGATGGAGTTTACGAATTGGGCTCTGTGATCAGGAGCAAGTCCTTGCTCCATTAATTTTGCTTAGAAAAGTACGATCATCATTTCTTTCCGAATATGCGGGGTTTGGTTTACTAGGGGAAGGGGAGGATTGTTATTCATGTGAGAGTAACAATTTAAATGACGCAGTGACAAGAAATTCGGATTTCAGAAGCATATACCAGCAAGAGTCAAATGGGCAGTAATTAATATCAATAGATAGAAAATGTAAAAATACGTAAATAAAATGGTTCTAAATTATCAATGAATATCTGGTAAACTCACAAAAGTATTTTTGATATGTTGGTTCCAAAAACGTTTTCACGTGAAATTCCGTTTCCTCGTAATTTAATATGTAGTGGGCAATTTTTAACTAAAATAACGCGTGACTGGAGAGGCTTACTTAAAGGAAATGTTGAATAAAATTGTGGGAACTACTGTATTATTCTTTAATTCAGTTTATAATTTTAATCGTTATCATATCATGTGCAGATCTTCGCCAATTTCGGACAACTGTTTTGCCGAAATTGCCCAGAACCGCGTGGGACGTGTTGCACCCGAGTTCCCCCCTAGCGCCTTCCCAACCGTCCAAGGACAAGGGGGTGCCTAATGTAATATTAGGACTTTCAAGGATCTTTTTCTTTACGCCTCTCGACTATCTGCTTCACTCTGCGGGAGCACGCCAGAATGTGATATTAACCATGATCTTAATTTTGGGCGAAATCTCCTTTTCTTGACAGCAGGTATGGGTGTTAGCACTCTGTTGCAGAATAGTAGTCCCAGCAAAGACGGACTTTCCTTCGAAGTCGAGGTTAAATTCTGATGCATAATTCTTTCACGCAAGACTTGCACCTCCTCTGCTCATTACAAAGAATAAAATAATTATTCGTGTTGGTCATTTTCTAATATTCGTTCTTTTGAGGTTTGGTATATTCTTCATAAATTTATTTACAGTCTTCCTAGGTATAATGAAGACTTATTTCAATTATTTTGAGGTCTCTGTTTTCAGCAAACTGAAGGAAGTGTTGCTCTTCATCACTTCTTTCCCTTCTTTTTTAATGAAGTGCGATTTTGAACATCTCTTTTTTCAAATAGTTTTCTACTATTAAATATTCGTTCTGCTTTGTTTCACTTATATGGGATTCAACTTTTTTATTTTAATCTCCTTCTAAAATTCGCAGTATATTGTTAATGAACCTGATCTTTTCTACTTTCAGAAGTGTAGTTTCCATCAGGGGATGTGCGTTTTTTCTGTTTTTTACATTTTTTTCATTGACATTCTCTGCACTCAACACCTTATAATACTCATGGTGCGATTGTTTTTCTTTACATATTACTTTTC
>BOPP01000671.1:0-17882 GCA_017312745.1 Gryllus bimaculatus | reverse complement strand
CAGCTTCCTCCACCTTCCTCCACGTTTACGCCTAATTAAGAAGAGCACGACGCACGTGATTCAATGACGCGCCGCCGCGATAAAAATAACCGCTCATTATTGTGCTCCCCGCGGCGCCTTCCCCCTCCTCCTCCTCTTCTTCTTCTTCTTCTTCTTCTTCTTCCTGTGCGGTGAGTAAGCACGCACGCACGCGCGTACCGCGTACGGCGCCGCGCCGCGCCACTCCGCCTCCTCCCTCCACGCCACGCCGCGCCGCGCCGCGCCGCGCCGCTGTGGCATTGTCGGTGGCTGAATCACCCGAACCGGCGCGCACGGAGGATCGACCGCACGTTGGGGCAAGATCTCAAAAAGATGGCCAAAATACGAAAACGTTTAGTGAAAAAATTAGTGGAACTTTGTATACAAAAGTTTTGGGGATCGCTGATTACGATTCCAATGTCAAAATTGGAAAATAATGGGGAATACAATATGACGGGTTAAACATTTTACAAACGCCTAAAAATGTTTCGATGTTCATAAAAATTTGTGAACAGGTTGTGTTATGGGTTCGCTGATTCTGATTCTAATGTTAACGTTTGCAAAGAAACGAAATGGCGGGCACAATATGGCGGATTAAAAATTAAAAAACATATAAAACTGTCTCTTCACGAAATGCATAATAGCAGATAATAGAAGATAGTTTTGAAATTTCAGTAGATAAAAAGTAGAGAATGCAGGTTTTACAAATTTCGTTGAGGAACTTCTGTATTCCAAGAAAAAAACAACAACAAATTCATTGTATAATTTTGTTTAAACAATAGTTATTAATTAAGTAATATTACCATGCTTTTTAAGTATTTGTAATTTTTGCAAACATTGTGCTAACCATCACGATGGTAGTCCATTTTGAATGGTGAAAATTGCTCAAAACCGAAAAAAAGCTGCTCGCTCAACGGCCACGTTTTCAATGATGCAGAACGTCACTGTGACGCCTCGGACCTTTTCTAACTATGGAATCAGATACTCTGGAAACCAGTCTACCCAACTGCTTACTTAAAATTCCATTAAAAAAACTTTTTTTCGACTTTTGGCCAGCTTTTCGAGATCTTGTCCCAATGTGGGGCGAGGAGATACACACACACACGGTGACACGTGACTCGCGGTGGGTTGGGCCTCGGGAAAGAGGTACCCGTCTCACCGAAGGCGGACGTAGGCAAGTAAAGAAAAAAAAGGGTTTGGATGAAAAAAAAAGAAAGTAAAGGAAGGAAAAAATAAGCTGGGTGAATTACGTTGACATACGAAGAAACCTGACGGAGAAAGAAAAGAAGATTGCGCTTAAATGCCGTTCTGCTTGGCCAGCTGCGCTTCAGAAAAGGAAGCGAAGCCTCTGTCGATTTGATGAGCGTTTTTCTGACGCGTTTACGGTCCAGCGTTGTCT
Organism: Gryllus bimaculatus; assembly: GCA_017312745.1. Taxonomy (NCBI): domain Eukaryota; kingdom Metazoa; phylum Arthropoda; class Insecta; order Orthoptera; family Gryllidae; genus Gryllus; species Gryllus bimaculatus. The sequence goes on along the minus strand of BOPP01000671.1, from coordinate 16,465 downwards.
TTTTACGAGGAGGAATACGGTTGGGAGATTACCTGTCATTAAATTAGTGGGGCACCGGAGACAATAATAACGGAGAAACAAGAGAAACGGAACCTTGGGGGCCCTCTGCGGGCACGAAAAAGCGATTGCAGGCGACTGCGGTTCGTTTCTTGGCAGGGCTGGATGCACAAATGATTGTTGGCTTCCGCATTTGCGATGTAGCCGCAGACGTATTACGCTTTGAAATGTCTTCATTACCAACGCCGTTTCGTAAGCAAGCGAGCATTCGTCTCGTAAATAATTTTTGGCAGGCTGTTCATGGACGGACAGTAGTAAAACGTCTTACCAGGACAGTTTCTGTGACTGGTTAAGATTAAATGACAAATAAACGCACACATACACACACACACACACACACACTACTCATATACTCGAAATCTTTGTAGGAATACTAAATATTCAAGAACATTTTTCAACAAACGTATTATTATATTTCGGAAGTACGAGGATACAGTTTCCTTCTGCAAAATAGAGTTAAATATACGCAATAAAAATGATATATTGTAATTTTAAAGGAAGAAAATAACCATAGTAATCATAATTTTTACACAGAACGTCGTTTTAGGAAAAAAACGAAACATTATGCGAACTGTTTCGCTGCAACAGTTATAAAACATGTTTAAAACGGTTAACATATTCTAAAAGTATTACAGTTTCAAAAATATCTGCACAGATATTTGGTGTCAACTTCCTGCCAATAATCAAAATCAACTAGCTACTTTTTATTAAAAGATTATACATTTTCAAACCTCTCTCTTAGGAGATTATTTCTGATTTGCCATCATTTTAATAAGACACTAGGAACATCATTGTGTCTTCCTGCCACCTGACTCTTTACACACGTGAACACAAAATTATTTTTATTGATTGAATAAATCTAAATCTAAAACTTACGCCGGGGAAAAATTGAAAATGAAAGAAAGAATCCGTTTTATTAGTAATCACTACTGCGGCACTTGCCGTGAACGATTCTTCCTGTCATAAGGAAGACGCAAGGGAAGCAGAGAACTGAATCTTGACCATGAGAACCACAGAAAATAACATAAATGAAGTGTTCTTGTGAAAGTTAACGAGACCCGTAATAAAGTATTAATGTGCACTTTTTGTAGGTCACTATAGAATGAACTAACGTTATTGGCGACCATTGTTAACTGAAGCATAAATAACATTTTAATATTGGATACGGCACACTACTTTCTCTTATGCTTTGTTAGAGAATTTGTATGCAACTATTTCTATAATGATACTTTTGTTTAGCCAAGTGCACACCCCATTATGGGCAAGAGCCTCCTGCTCGCGCAGGGAATTATTAATCCTTCTTTAATGGCAAATAGGGTGATGATTAAGGGTGAAGGGACGATCACAAATACAGCCATGCGCGAGGCGGGATTCGAAACCGCGATCCTTCGATCCTAGATCGTTACGACACTACTGCCGGAGCGATCTACACTATCCGGATCGACGACAATAACTCAATGTAGGCTAAGTATTGGTTTGGTTAGATCCGGAATGCTTATCCGAAAACAGATTTTACAAGCGAGAATGTGATATTCTGAGGAGAGCTTCTCATATACATATCTGTCAGTCGTGAATTTCTATTTACTTCATCTAAATGCACTACCAATCTTACGAGATGTCATTGAATTTCCGAGTTTGCGACGAAGCTTCGTCCTAGGATACTTGAAATATACGCGTAACAACTTCGTGTGTTTGTGTCTATGAAAACATAAAAGGGAGTTTTATCGCAGCGAAGCGTCTCAACTAGTGACTGCACTATCGATGATCTGCGCAACCGCAGTTTGAATATCGCATTACTTTTGTGCATCTGCGCATGCGCAGAAGATAGAGAATGCAATCAACTGCTGTACGCTGTGCGAAATCTCCCAAATTTTCGAGGTATTTTTATGCCAAATTACGTCTAGCAAACACACGAGACGCCTCACACTCGCAGACTTCCCTTACTTTAACCAATGCAATGTGGCTAATTATGGGGCCTCAAATTATTCGCTCGTCAATCACATACCTTTATCCAAACCGTTTAGGTAATGTGCAAATTAACCGGCTACTCTTTATATTATCTATATATTGGAGTTAATCATATTTTGAACTCGTTTGTTACGGTACTGCTCCGGCATTCGCTCGATGTTGAGCGGAAAAAACACGGAAAAGTACCCTTCAGAGCAGCCGGACAATAGAATCGTCGCCCAGTAGATTTCTTATTATTGTCGAAAATCTTGCCACAGTCTGGCCTCAAACCCCAGGACCTCTCGGAGATAGGCACTTCCGTAATATAAGTGGATGACTTGCACCACCTAAGGCAGTCAACGCCTTTAGATTATAGTAACTATGTTATTACAAATAAATGCGTTCCAGGTTTACTTGAAAAATATTTTTGGAAAAAAAAATGCGGGATAAGTATTTTAAATAGAATTAAGGAATATGAAAATATTTTATAATAGAATGTTAATATATGGAGAAAAATATACTATTTCTTTGTTCTATATATTTCATGGATTATTATTCTTACAACAAATGTTTCTTAGGTAACTTTATTTATTCACAAAATAAGGGAAGTAAATTAACAACATTATTCTTTTTGTGAGTTTCCACTTACTTGGGACCAGCAGTATTTGAACTGAAAAAAAAATTACCATGTAGAATATCAGTTTACTTGCAACGTTTCGAAGAGCGGAAACTGTGGAAACTAAAAAAATAAAATAATAATTCTTAATAATCACATATAATGTAGATTAAACAAAAACTGCCTTTTTTCCAATCCTGTTTTCTACTATTCGTTGCATTGCGTTTTCATTCTCAATCGTTCCAACTGTTACGTTGAATAACGAAAAAAAAAAAGGTTTGAGGCGCTCCATCGTGCGTGGCGTGGAGGGCAGGGGCGGGCGCTGCGCGCGTCGTCACCGCCGAGGAATCCGCGGCGCCCTCTCACGGCCGCAGGTGGAAACGCCTTGTGGCACGCGCGTATTTATACCCGCGTCGCTCACGCGCGCGCGCTCGCCTACGCTGCGCTTCCCTGCGGGCGCGGAGGGCCGAGGAATTTGCCGTAGGACGCGGCGGAAGCCGCCTCTGCGCTGACACCGACCTTGCGAAGCCAATCCCCGCACGCGTGCCGCTCGCGTCGCCGCCTGCGCTCCGCGGGAGGTCGCTCAGGGCATATACTGTAGTGCCTCGAACCGGGAAGTCCTACTATGGTTCTATTCCACACGATGGTAGAATTTTCGACGCTAGATTGTCACCTACTCGTAGGTCGAGTTCAGTCGCTGTCTGGTGGACAATTGAAGCGGCCGCTTCCTTGAACGGTGGTTTCTCCGATCTATACCACGTGAACGCCGGAGCAGTACTCTAACAAACGGGTCACGGACTGCATGCGATTTTTCCGTCGCATTTCTTGTCGTATTCTACCTCTTACACATACTTACACTTCCATGCGCTAGACTATCGTACGTGCCGGGGAGACTTGTCAGGAGCTTAGAGCTTGTCCCGGCAGGGACTGGTGGGAGATATGTGGTTGGGGAAAACTCCGCAAGCCGATGGTAGCTCGGCGCCGGTTTTCGCCATCAGCGGGGGAAGATCAGATCCATCCTCGAACTAAAAATGTCCACTACCCGTACGGGACTAATGACCTTAAGTGTTGATGCACCCGGAATCAACGAAGTTTCTCACGCTCCGTTTCGGTTCTGCGGCGACTGTGATTGCGACCAGCAAGGATGGCTCAGGCCATCAACTGATGTCACCACAGGGTCTCTGGACTGGATGTCCTAGAGTTCGAGCATGACTGTGACAGGATTTTCGACTCTAGCCTGATACCTGGGTCGCGTTCTGTGGCTTTCTGGGGGATAGTTCTAGCTGACGGCTGCTCTGTTCGTTGTTTCCGTGGTTTCTCCAATCAATACCAGGCGACTGCCGGAGCAGTACCCTAACAAATGGGTCACGAACCACGAAAGATCTTTCCTTCATGTGTGTTGCCTTATCCTCAACTCTTACACACACTTTTCTCGTAATGGAATACATTATTACAGGTTGGGAGCTTAGAGCTTGTCGTGGCTGGAGCCCTGCGGAAGGGAGATATCTGGATTGGGAAAAAGCTCGCAAGCCACCGTATAGGTTCGTGTCGGATCTCGCCATCCAGCGGGAGGAGATCATAACCACTTCCCAAAGTAAAACACGAACTACACTTACGGGACTGATTGCCTGAGCCGTTGACGCGCCCCGGATCTCTAATCAATGGTTCAAGAACCTTTCGATTCAAAAAGTTTTATTTTACTGTCATTTTGTGAGCTGAAATGTCAGTGGTGTATTTAATTTTAATGGATAATTTCCATTTGTTCATCTTAATAGAAAAAATTAAATTAATATTTCTAAATTTGGGGCAATTACTCTTAAATGGCTTCTCCAAACGACTTTCATGAACCAGGTGTTCAGGGATGCGCGGCGAGCACGAAACAGTTTGTACAACTTTTAAATCTCGCTCCAGATTCTCTGAATGAAGAAACAGCGAACTCTAGTAGGCTATACTGCGATTTATTCAATTCTGCTTCTTGCAGGTATCTGCTTTTGACAGTTTTATCCAATCGGGAGCTTGACAGTCATCATAGTGACGGCACGAGGGTGATGTTCAAGCTCCGGATTGGATAAAATCGTCAACAGCTAATTCCTGCCAGAGGCTGTTTTGTAGAAATCTCAGTATAATGACCTTGCCCAACATCTTGACTTGTCTGATTTAGGCGATTCTGGTATTCACAGACGTACTCACAGAAGGGCAGACGAACTTTTTGAAAAATACGCCCTTTTGGAATCACCCCAAAACGTGTTAAAATCTCGAAATCGATTTTCCTCATTACATAAGTTTCTCAATGTTATGTATTCTATTCCGTATTCGCATACGTATTATGATGTATCGCATATGATCTCATCGTAGATGAGAATGTAAAAACATTCCATGACAACTTTGTCATCGCGCAATTTGGTTGACGAGGTGTCGGAGAGATGGCGTTGTGCTCCGTGCAATCGATGAGAGAAGTTAAGCGGAAGTAGTAAAGGTGATCGGAACGCAGTTGAACGTTGATATTCGAAAACGCTGGACATGTAACTTGAGTCAGGAAACGCTCGGGTTGCAACTTGTGGCGACGTTGAAGAAGAGTTACGGCGAAGATCATCCTTGGTAAATGAATTAGAAACTGTAATCCGGGAAAGTATTCAAGCTATTGTGAGTTACGCATAGTGATGAACAGTGAATTATTTGAAAGTGTGTTATGTAATCCCGTAAAGATTGAATACTTTGTTCAAGAATTTAACTGTGTTCTGTGTAGATGTTATTTTACGAGCTGTAGTGATAATGGTATACGATAGTCCACGTGCTGGCCGAACTGGAAAAAAATGCAGTGTTAGACGCCAAGGAATCCCATATTGCAAGAATGTGTGAACGTCTTGGCTAGAGGTTGATAAAATATCGTTGGAATAAAAGTATTTTCTGGACGAGTGACCATTAGAACGGTGGAAAACATAGGTACCGGTTATACGTTCACGCAATGAACTTTGTTACTTGTGATTCGCGAAGGGAATCCATTGGTGTACGTTCAAAATACTGAAGGCTAGACAATGCGAGTGACGACTTTATCAGTGAGGCGCGTCGGATCCAGAGCGCTTCGGGTGACTCCCGGAAAGAGCCGAGAGGTCTTCGTGGGGACGAGGCCTCTGCGGATTGAGCGCGAAGTCAGCGGCGCTGAGGGAGGGAAGTGGCGCCAAGGCCATCGGAACGGCAGCGGAACAAGGTAATTCCAGAAGTAATACTGTAACGTATGTCATTTTTTATTTTTTTAATAGGAACGAATAATGGTATAATAGGACAGTGGAAACAACAAATCATTATGTATATAACTGAAGTCTAGTATACGGTACAACTCACTGAAGTTTAAACCTGCACTTCGCGCCGCTCCGGCGGTAACTGCGCAGTTTGACTTCTGGAGGCTTTTTGAAAAGTGCTTTCTGATAAAAATGAATTTGGGGACGGTCCTGATGGCAGAGATCGATAAGGCAGTAGTGCCGTGGCGATCTCGGACCAAAGGATCGCGGGTTCGTGTTCCGCCTCGGTCATGGATGTACAAGTATAATGTTTGTCCTTTCACACCCCTATCATCATATCGTGGCATCCTCATAGTGTTACCGCATAACGTATAGTATAGAGGCATCCCATAACGTTACACAAAATAATGGTCACTGATGACTTAGTAGTTGATGTGACCTTAAATAACAGAAAAGTGAATTGGTAATTATGCGTTGGATAGACTCAAGGATGTTTATTGTGAACGCGAGACCCGAAGGCCCGAGCCTCGCCATGACTTGGATCCGGGCGAGCGAAGCGAGAAAACTTGCCTTTGAAAGTAAATTACCATTACAGTGCGGCGGGGACAAAGTGATGAAGGGCGAGCCATGAAAAATCGCCTATACGTAAGTTTTATTTCTATCAGTTTCATTTCTATTAGTGCGCTAGCCTAATTTGAGGGGAGTTTAAGGAGACAACCTCCCCCCCGCAATCACGCTTCTCTGAAGGTGTACGTGTACCCTACTGTAACCTGTATGTATTTATTCTGCCATACTTGAATTCAAAATAATATAATGTTTAACAGATATTAGACTTTTTTGTGTTTGTTTATATTGTGTAAGGGAATGATTTGCTTATACGTATTATAATATTGGATATTTTTCATGTTTGCGAAATTAATTAAGTAACGAGGATCCTTGAACTAGACATTGTAATTAACTTGCTGCAAAGGAAGTGTCAATTACAATAACCAGTACAGTACTTAATCTGAGGTTAAAACATAAATCATTTATGAACTATTGAAAGAGAACGTTTTCGTCTGTGAATGTATTCTTTAATTTATAACAAGACATATTTGTCTATTAAATTTGTTGAGTTGTTACTCGTCGGTCTTACTTTGATAAAAGCGAGGCAAACAGAAAACGACTCCCTGCCGTAGGCCAATTCCTACATTATTTAGGGAACAAAAATATTTTTGGCATCTTTGTCGCGACCTTACCTGCGTGTGGCACGTCCCATGCTGGCGCACCCCACGCCACGGCACCCCCACCCCCACCCCCACCCCACCCCTCGATGTCTCAAGACAGATCCAGCCACAGGTGGCAAGGACTCGTGCTTCACCGTTTACATAATATATTAATCACCGAAACGGCGAAACTAGATCTAAATTCTGTGGAATGAACAAGTTTTAGCTGAAAAGCTTCTAATCTAACAGTTGTGAATGACATCCGTCCATTCTTGTAATACAAATGAATTTTCGGGTACAGAAGTGCACATATTTTGTCTCCACCTGCACCAATCTTAACCATATTTGGAACTGAACTGATGTACCTTAATTCTGACGATTCTTCACATTTACTGATAAAAAAAACCTTAAACGCTGATTTTCCGTCTTATAGTTGATATCATATGGTTGAAGTAATTTCAATACTTTTCATTCCTATACAGGAAAGAAAAAGTAAAATGTGCCTATCTTTGGAAACGTGCCCTCTTCAGAAAGTTTGAAAAACGACTTGCATTCTACGTCTTTTACTTCCTTCACGAATAGAAAACAAACGGGTTCATTAGCATATATTTTTACTCGAACTTAACATTCGCAGAACTCCATATCTTCTCTGCCATTATTCAACTTGTAATCTCCCTGACTTTGAAAGGTCGCGGAAGGCGATGCTGACTTTTCGGAAGCTGTAGACCGAGAGTATCCAAACTGAAACTAGAGAATGATTTCCTCCCAAGTCCCATGAGAAAGTAATTAAAGGTAATGTGAAACTGAATGAAAAGTAAACATTTTTTCGAAGTTTAGATTTATTTTTTAAATAATAATAGTAATAATAATAATGATAATATTATTATTAATAATAATAACAATAATAATAAAAATAAATTTAATGCTTTTATAATTGATGAGTCATATAGAGGTGGGTGCTTACCAAACCGGCCTTATATACTATACTTAGTTCTAGAATATCAATATCACAATAATTAAATGATTAAGGTGTACTAGAACACCATAATAAGGGAAAATTTGCAGATTTTTTGTATGACTTTAAACAGAATCAGAACCTTTGATATATTCTCTTTAATATGGCAAAATCCGATTTATTTTACGATTTTTCGTTTTGTTTTTATTTGGATATTTATGAAACCCTGCGTTAGGGGAACCATGCCACATTTTTTAAATGGTTTCCCTAAAAAGTAAAACAAAGCTAAAACAGACAACACCAGAAAATAACAATTGAAGAAACTGACAAACACATAAAGAAGTGTGGCATGCTGTTACTTATTACGTTCCCGTATACGTACGTATATACAGAGTAATAAACATACTACAGGGAAAATTATGTAATGCTGCGAAAAATCGCTTTCGAGATTTCAACAGAATTACAAGTTTTCGTACCAAAAAAGTACTTTTCAGAAGTTCAGAAACTCCGTCTGTCCGTCCGTCTGGAATACGTAAACACTACTAGCGCCTAACCATGCGTAGGATTTTTTCCATTTTGAAGAAACCCCTTCCCATTTAGCTTTAGCCGACACTGAGATTTTGAAAAACTTTGTTATGTTATATATGTAATATATGTTACTCTATTCTTACAAATAATATAAAGAAATAATTTGGAGCTGTTTTTGATAAAATTCTGAAACTGTCCGGAGAGCTTCATGTAAATTAATCCCAAATTTTGAAAAATGTTTTTCAAAATCTCACAGTTTTACCTCGAGCTAGATGGACAGGGTTTTCTTCAATTTGGAAAAATCTTACGCATGGTTTAGGCGCTAGTAGTGTACACAGACACCAGACGTATGGACACACTGTGGTTGATTTCCAGAATGTACCGGTATTTAAATCAAAAATGCATGTGCCCGAAACGAATGAAAGCTTACGTGGGCAGGTTCCTTCTAGTCTTGTCAGGACTGTATTAGTTCCCATAAGTGCAACATTCGTTTCTCCTAAGAATGAGCGCGCTTCTGAGCCGCTCGCGCAGCCGTCTTTAAGTCCTGATTTTTTTTCTTTTCATATCAAACTTACTACTTAGATGTTATTCTATACTACCATATATTAATGTAACAAGAATTGTTCAAATTTCCTGTACCATTTGTAATACTTGTACTTATACATGCAGTACTTGACTACCTCAAATATTGTAAACCTCTTGTACAAACCATGTGTCGTTCATGAGCTTGAAGTTATTGCAACACTAATAAATAGAGGGGAAAAAGAATAGAAGAAGATAATTACGAGTCAGAAATAAAATAACAGAAGAAATAGACATAGAAAAGGAAAACATAAACTAAAACACAGGAGCTGTCTAAAGCATTACAAACTTTACAAAACTGTCTAAAGCATTACATATTTCCCCGAAAGTATACTTTTTGGTTGTCACTGAAAACCTGAAACATATTTCCTGTTCTGTGTAAGATAATCCTCTCATTAATTTCTGTTACAATTCAGAGATATATAGCTTCTGCATGAACGATAACTAAATATTTGAACCAATATTTTCATGAAGGAAAAAAAAATATTTATTTTTTTAAAGTCTTACAAAAATTGAAAACACTGATGGTACAAACATTGTTTTGGTTCAGGCACAGGTTCAAGTCATCTGTTATCACAATAAAAAAGAATTGAGCATTAGAGATCGTAGTTCTAAAGTGATTACGACACAGTTCCGGGCTTAATTCTGTACAAACAATTTCGTGACCTCCCAAAATAAATTTTCAACAAATTTTTAATTATTTTTTTCATTGTATACATATTTATTTAATAAGTTTCGATAGGATGAGATGTATGGTAATTATTTTGAATACATTGACTGAAATGGCAAACAAAGTTGCCTTTGGGAAAAGCCAGTACCCAAGTAGCCGGTACTGATTTGCCTGAGAGCATCGCCTCCTAGATGAATCGTCTCAGTCGTCAGAAGGTCACATTTACGTCTCATCGACTTTCTGTCAATCGCTTCGTCTTTGAGAAAATAAAGTTCTTTCTCCGAAACAAAAAATACAATTTATTTTCAAGACTTATGTCCTAGTGTTCACTAGTTACTACTTTTTAATAACGTTGAACCGAGCGAAGTGGCTCAGGGCGTAATGCGCTGACTTCGCATTCGGGAGGCCCGTGTTCAATCTCCGTATTCAATCTCCGTGCCGGCCATTCTGACCGGGAGTTTCGTTATTTCCCTCGGTCATCCAGGCGACTGCTGGGATGGTTCTACTGAAACAATGACGAAACCGTCGTCCCTAGTCGAATTCGTAAACTGTGATGTCACAAAGGCTAAGCGAATTCGATGCATTGCAGGTTCCTGGTTGGGTGACCGACTGGGAACCCCGGGATATAATGTTGATGAGGCCAGTTGCCCTTACAGGAATTATAATGGCTAAATAGAAATACAAACACCACTTAGAAGTTTTACTGCTTATTATATCTAACATAACATGTATACATTTGCATAAATCCAAACTTTCCATTGGATCTGAGAAATATTCGAATAGCCCTAGACGCTCACAAAGCATTTCTGATAGTTTAATTAGGCGCTATAGTTGTTGTGGTAAGATATTCTTTGGCATTTTTAAAATAATAAAGATGTTGTCATTGCAACAATGTTTTTTAATGCAATGGCGCTTTCGATGGCTTAGCCATCGATCATCAGTATGTAGGATACAGGAAGAAAAAACAAAACATTTAAAACGTGAATAACAACAAGATTATGATAAAGACTAATTTGATTATGACTTTATCATATCTTGTTGTTAATTCACGTTTTTAATGTTTTGTTTTTTGTTTTTTCTTCTTGTATCAGAACAACTGATGATGATGGCTTAAAGCCAATCGAAACTGCTATTGCATTAAAAAATATTGTTGGCAATGACAACATCTTTTTAATATTTAGGGCGCTTTCTGTTCATAATACCTCGTTGCTTGGAGAAATGCCAGGCAACGCTGAACCTGCTACGTTATTACAGAAAATGTTGGTCACCCTGGGAGAGGCCATCCTTCGGCAAGCGCCAATCTCGAGACGAAACGTCGGCCCCCTTTCTTCCGCCTTTCCCCAAGTACGTCACAGGAAGCTTTTTTTTATTTGTTTATTCCCGAAATTGTTCCCCGCCTCATCCACCCCGCGCTCCTTCCCGGTCGTTTATCTTGGCGTCCCGTTTATCTCGGCGGTTCTTTTGTTCTGCACCCTCTCCCCCCACCCCCCGGTGAACTCTTTCCCCGAATGCCATTCGCCGCCCACGCCACGACATCCCCGCTTGCTTGACTCGGGACATTCAACTCACCCCTCATCCGCGCTATAAAATGGTTCACATTCGCGCCGTGGGTTCAACATCTTTGCGCCAGACGCCGCCATTTTGGAGTAGAAGTACCCTGACACCGCCGATTGCATTGCATACGGTGAGCAATGTTGCCCATGTTGCAATTGTGAAAAAAAAAAAATCAAACTTAAATGACGCCTAGGTTAAATATTTGAAATCAATTCAGCGTACTAGCGATTAACATCGTGGACTACGAAATGGTTCAGTGCCAGCAAACCTACCTCCTTTACCTGAACACTAGTGTACTACTAAATTTTAGAAAATTATTTAAAAAGATAATACTTTGGAAAGTATTGCACTGCAACATATATTTACATTATCATCTTTGATTGTTAGAACTTTGTGTAAGTTCTTTAAACTTTGACGAAGAAACTTAGACAAAGAAATTTGATGTACGTATTTACATTTCGTCTAATTTTTTATGTTGTTTTTGCTCGCGAAATTCAAATGCATGGCGCTCAAATAGTTGTGTTTGTGCTACTCTATGCTCAAACAATAAGTAATCTATGTTTATTCAAATCCATCTAGGTAGCGTTGGGTTGTCATTGCTGAATAAGGTAAAACGTAAAGAGGAGAGTTCGGTAATAGGCTATGGTCGCACATTGTGAAACATTAAATTAAAGAATGTAGAAATGAAGAATTATTTGAGATGGACGAGGGATATATTCAATTATCTTTGTTGTTGTTCTTCCTCTTTGGGTTCTTTGATTTGAAGGTAAAAAAACAATTAACTTCATGAATTGGGCATTTTCCAGCATCATCGGGAAAATATACAGCGTAATTCCTTTGGTTTAATTTTTGTAGTCCGGATGAACTGTAGTAATATAAACATTCTAATTGCTCACACTCAGCAATTAAAACTATTTGGCTGAAGCACGATATAAAAGAATATATTTTACACCGTGTTGAGTAACACCCTACTTATATCTATCGGAACGCTATGTTACAAAAATTGTATGATGGAAACTTGACTTTTGAGAATATTTTATTCAAAGAAAATTGGATATTAAAAGAATTTTTTATGAAATATTTGGCTATTACACTGGCATATCTTCTTTTATAAAGATATTTGACAAAGATCTTTACAGTGTTTTAATTGGAAACCTGTAACATTACTTTCGTATTGTGTTATTTATCTTTGCTTAGTGTATCCTTCATTATATTGTTAGTTATTTGTTTTTTGAAGTTTATAGTTTCCGGTTGCTTCCTTAACGGTCGGCGGCTGTTTAATTTCTTAACTGTCGCGTAGCTATTAAGATGACCATTTCTTTCCTTTGTTGAGTTGTGTTATGCTATTCATTTACAGAAACGTAGTACGAAAACATATGAACAGTATACAAAGGTTCTACTATTTTATTCTATTTTTTACAGATTTTCAATTTCACGAAATCAATTGTTTTATAAACACAAAAAGGACAATTTCACATCTTTAAGGGACCCATGGAACACAAAATATTTTAGGCATTCATATCGATACACTTGAGTATCAAATTAAACACACATATTTTATTTATTCAAAAGAAAATAACAAGCCGTTGCAGGATCTTAGATGATGGAAACTGTCGACTCTTGATTACCATATCTGTGGACTATTGTCTAAAGCCCGAAGAGCAGTTCTTCTGAATCATTCATGATAAGCTGCCTACTTGAAGGTTCATAGCTGATAGGCTTGCCACGAATTCATTTTGGCGGTCGGTTTCGATTGCCTGACTTGATTTATGAAGAATTTTTAAGTGTTTGAGTTTGCGCGTGATTCTTTATGTGTATCGTCCGCCATTATGCTCCTACATTTTATACAAATAATTTATCTCGTAGGTTTGGGTGAAAGCGATTATACTGCACTCATTTTTTAGTCAAACTTTCCAGACATTTTCGTATTCAACCTTAAGATTAGCGGAAAGCGAAATATTTGGCACCAGGAATATGTTAATATATCACGTTACCCAAGGGTACACAAATGGATGTATTTTGAATATTACTTGGTAGTGACAACTTCCGCAAAAAAATAATCATAAGTTGAGTTATATGTAGTTGTTTCGAAACAATTTTTTTTTTTTATATTTGAGGACCATCTCTTAACAAGACTTTTTACCCTTCAAAGAATATCACTTACCCTTTTCTGGACCCTTAACACGGGACTTCCTTCCGACCTCTGAGAATTTTTAGCGTTTGGAATATCACGATTCTCCTTACAAGAGAAAACGGAAAAAGATAGAATTGTGTCGGAAAAGAGAACATCTGAGAAAATCACAAACCGCCCCATGCGCGTCGTGGGTGCGAGCTACTCCTCGAACCTTGCACAGTTCGCTGTCTCAAAGGGAAGCCTAGGAAATAGCACAGGCAACATCGGCAACAGCAGCGGCCTCTGAAGCCCGGCGCTTCCACGCGCGCCTCTCGGCTCGGCGACCGGACGTGATGGACATCTACAACAGCATATGCACGTTAATTAGTACGTCGATGTTTAAATTATAACATCCATGAATGATTAACATTCATCGACCAAAAAAAACCCATGTTTTAAAAGGGTTTAGTAACCTGCAACAAGTTTTGAATTTCGTAAGCAATGAAATTGTAATTTTGGCAGTGGCCATGAATATTAATGATATTTGTATTTAAGCTCCGAAAAAGTTATAAAACGCCCCTCTTGTTGCGAAGAAAATGATGAAGAAAAAAAGGAGATACCACGACCTCAGGATTAACTAAGGTAAGGATAGGTTTGCTCGATGTAGTTACACGCGTTAAGATTTTTAGCACTAGCTTGGTCAGTTAGTCGAATTCAGTTGCTGTCTGTAGGAGAATTTATCGCCGGCTGATCTGATTGATAGTTTAGATGATTTCTCCTAACACCGGCCAAGTGCTTGGTCAGCATTTATCCTTACAACGGGCCACAAACTCGCGCGATCTTTCCTTTCCCTTTCCTGTCCGCGCTGATTTTCCGCACACTTCCTTTACATGCAATACACTGCCGGTACATATTGGGTGCTTATACCTTGTCCCAGGCGGCGCGGTGCCCCACTGGTGGCGGCCACCTGTTTGGGGTAAATCCTTCTAACCCGACGGTAAGTCCCCACTCGGATCTCGCCAGCCAGCGGGAGAAGATCACCGCCAACTCCCGCGAAAAAATATGCCACTATACTTACGGGACTAGTGTCAGTTAGTGACGCGCCCGGAATCACTATTCAACGTAAACCAACCAACCAATCGATGGATAGGTTAGTACCAAACCGCGTTACGTTTGGTTCGAACACTTACGAGACAGCTGGAAGCAATAGTTTGTATTCACTTTTTTTGCTTTACAAAAATTGTGATTATTTCAATTGCTCATCCACCAGCAAACTTTTAGGAAAACATAAAAAACTCTCGATTTTTTATAGAAAACAGTCGATGCTTTGAAACCACGACATCAATGTCGCATCCCTAGTCGAATTGCTTATCGTTCGATTGATGTTTGATTAGTGTTTCCGGGCACGTCAACTGCTAAGTCCCGTTAACATAGAGCATGTATTGTCCATGGAGTTTACTGGACGTTGAAGTGTGACGCCGACCAGCACATGGGTGTACCTGTGTTTTCCAAACCAAGTGTTCGCCCCAGGAGAGGCGCTGCCAAAAAACCAGGAGACAAGCTCTAGCTCCCGACCCGTCTCCCCTTCACATGATGTAGTGCGCATGTTAGTGTAAGTTGTTGTATGAAGGGGTGAAGATAGGTGCAAGGAAGATGAAGAATGATCACACGTGTGTCCGTGGCCGTTGGTTAGGGTTTCGCCTGTGTTGATCGGAGAATCCACAGGAAAACTACAATCAGAGCAGCCGGGCGTTATAGTTACTTCATTCCAGACAGAAGTTGATCTTGTCCTAGGATATGAAGCTAGAATCCTGGCTACAGCGTGTGACTCGAACCTTAGTCCCCCGACAGAGGCATGTTAGTGGACGTCAATTGGATGATCTGAGTCACCTTCTCCTAGTCGGGGGTGAATGTTTGCTTGTTGTAGCAAAGTTGCGTTCGTTTCCAAACCACACAGCGACTTTGTCATTCAACCCTCTCACCTTGACTTCCTGGCCACCCTGTTCGGCACAGGAGCTGCCCTTTTGTCGGTCCGCCCGCTCGAGGCGGACCGTGGTCACTGAACGCCGGCGCCCGGGTTCTTGATTCCTGGACGCCGAGAGCCCGTCCAGTCACCACGCTGCTCTGCTGCCGCCCACGAGGACGCGGAGGACGTGGCCGTGGAATTAAAGAAGCTTCTGCTCTCGAGGACGCCTTGCGCTCTGAATGGAGAAACCACTGCGCCAAAACGGACTCTTCAGGTTCGAAACGAAAACGGACCGGATCCTATTAGCGAACCAGTGAGAGGAACAAATGAAAATGCCGTTCATGGCCCATTCTGAAACATTGTGTACACAAGAATACAGGATGTGCTAAAGGTGGGCTTTGATGGGAGTTGTACTACGGACGAGAAAACGACATGTAAAATTAAGTAATATTGCTTTGCACTGAAAAGGGAACCCGTTAGAATCCGTTTTACAAGATATTCGTTAGGTTTCAGTGTACCCGCTATTAGAGCATTCAAAGAGCAAACAAATATTTCGGGGAAAGAAAAACGTCTAATCTTCAGAATAGAAAACTAATTTTCAAGAAGTAAAAATAAGGATTGTGTTTACCTGATAATTACTTAATTATATATTGGTGTGACATATTTGACTACAAATTGACCTTTTTTGTATTTATATTGATTTTTTATATTTATATTACTTTACATATATTATTTAACCTCGATACAACATGAGGAGTGAAAACGATGGTTAATCAAAAAGCAAACATTTATGAAGAGTTTAATGATATACAATATTAGTGATTAAATTCAAAACTTAATTTGAATCCATGAGTAAAAAATTGGGAAATTAACCAATCGTTTCGTTTAAAATAACGATATATTCATTAAGGTTTAAGTATGTTCGTTTACTATGGCATCTGTCTACTTCATATCATCGGAAAAACGTAAAAAAAGTTATGATTACCCGCGTGTTTTGGAAGAGGAAGATATAAGACGAAGAAATAATAGATAA
>BOPP01000670.1:670-17975 GCA_017312745.1 Gryllus bimaculatus | reverse complement strand
CAGTTTGGCGAACGCCCGCGGCAGCGGCGCTTCATCCTATTAGGCGTTTTTCTTTAATAGGATTAATTTCCTTAGTAGTAATAATTTTCTCTGTTTTAGGGATCCGCGCTTCCAACCCTTTTGCGCTGTTGGACGAAGCTGGGTGTTGCTTTGCCACGCTGTGGCGAACGCCGCAGTAGCCATCCATCCTTCGGCGTCTCTTATTAATAGGTTAAGTCTCATATAGTAGAAAACTTTACTCTATTTTAGGGATCGCTGCGCTTCCCAACCCCTTGCGCTGTTGGAACGCCGCGTTTGGCCTTTGCCTGCACGCAGTTGGTCGAACTCTGCCGGTAGTAGAATCCACCATCCCTTTAGGCGTTCTCTATTTAATAGGTTAGTCTATATAGGAAAACTTTTACTCTGTTTAGGATCTCGCGTCCAACACCTCTGCGCGTTGCGAACGCCCGGTGTTGGCCTATGCCACGCAGTTGGCGAACGCCCGCGTAGTAGCATCACTATCCTTTCGGTTCACTCTATTTAATAGGTTAAAGTCCGCTATAGGGAAAATTTTAACTCTGTTGTTAGGATCCGCGCTTCCCAATCCCCTCTGGCGCTGTTGCCTGAACGCCGCGGTGTTGGCTATGCCACGCAGTTGGCGACGCCCGCGGTAGTAGGGGCAGCTACCATCCCTTTAAGCGTTCTCTATTTAATAGGTGAAATCCCTTAGTAGTATGATTTCACTTCGTTTTAAGGGATTTGCGTCCCCTCACACATCTGCGCTGTAAGGCGAAACTCGCGTGTTGCTTTTGCCACGCAGTTGCGACGCCCGCAGTAGGCAGCACATCCTTTAGGCGTTCTCTATTTAGTAGGTTTTCATTAGTAGTAAATAATTTGTACTCTGTTTAGGGATCCGCGTTTCCCTCAACCCTCTGCGCTGTGGCGAACGCCCGCGTGTTGCGACTTTGCAGCAGTTGGCGCACGCCGCGTAAGTAGCATCCAACCATCCCTTTAGGCGTCTCTATGTTAATAGTTAATTCGCCTTAGTAGTTATGACTTTCACTTCGTTTTAGGATTTGCGCCCCCCTCCACATTTGCGCTGAGGGCGAACACACGCGTGTTGGCTTTTGGCACGGGTTGGCGAGTCGCCGCAGGTCAAGGGGATAAATATTTGACGCGTAGAGAACTTATTTATAGTCTAATTTCTTTTTTAGTCTAGTATTTCCTTATTATTAGAGCTCCCGGAGGTAGGCAACGGCAGTGATGTAAGGCGAAGACCGCGTGTTGTGCTTTTTTGCCCACGCATTGGCTGAACGCGCCGCGCGAGTATGCCATCACATCCTTTAGGGTCTCTATTTTAAAGGTTAATTCCCTCAGAGTATGACTTCACTTCGTTTTAGGGGATTTTGCGCTCCCTCACACTCTGGCGCTGTAGGCGAACACCGCGGTTGGCTTTTGCCCGCGCAGTGTGCGAACGCCAGCAGTAGGTACCCACCACCTTTTAGGCGTTATTGATTTCAATAGGATAATTACTTATAGTAATTTTTCTCAGTTTGCATGGATCCGCTCACCCCGAAACTGCGCTGTTGGGAACGCCCGCGTGTTTCGCCTTGCCCACTCAAGTTGGCCGAAACGCCAGCGGAGTAGGTAGCCTCACCCCTTTATACGTTTTCTATTAATGAGGTTAATTCCTCAGAGTATTACTTTAACTCAGTATTAGGGGCAACGCGCACCTCCCACACTCTGCGCTGTGGGGCGAACGCCCGGTGTGGCCTTTGCACGCGCAGTGGTCGAACGCCCGCGCAGAATGTAGCCTTTAGGCTTACTTGTGCCTACCCCTTAGGCTTACTGTGGTTAATAGGTTATCTAACTTCATGAGTTTCAATGTTTTAATCATCTAGGAAATGAAAGCTTGATAATTACCACAATATAAGTCTGGCAATATTTTACACATAAAAACTTCATCCTGAAATATGAAACTTTTTTCCATATTATTAAGCCTCAGCGACGCTTAGATTATCTCCGATTCTGACGAACCACTGTAGCTGTAAGGAAGCTGGCGTGTTAATTACGACCTTCGATTTGCGATTTTCTCGCATTGTAGGTATTTTCTATTTATATGTAACTCCTTAACAAATAGGTAAATAAAATCGCTCGGCTAGAACAAGATGTCGACATCGATTCCATCCGGACGCCAACGTTTTTTGGCGGATCCTAGATGGAGAGAATAAATAAGTCAATAAGCTACAATTATTAGAGTAATCAGTATTATGTTAAGGTAGTAATACAGTAAGAATAAGTCATAAGTCTAGGGTTAATTGGTCAGGTAAAATGTAATATTAATGGAATAGAATAAAATTCGCATAGTAATAAGCACATTAGGGGGTGGAAGGGAAGGGGGGACGAAAAATTGTAAGGGCAGAGGGTTGGTGGCGGACGATCTCTGTGGCGCTGTTTGATTTCAGGTGCTGAGGAGCCCCAAAAAAAAAGAAGGCACTGGAAGGAGAACGCCGCCAGAAATAATATAGCTAAAATAAACGCAGATAGATTAGAAAATGTACTTCGGGTTTTTTAAAGCTGACCGGCAGGTTTTTTCCCCCTTCAGGTTTTTCTGAGCTACCTTATGGTTCTTTTCCGCGGCTTTGATGCGATGGATAGAGACCATTTGGGTGAATACCAGAATTCGAAAGATTAAACGCGAAGGATGTAGGTATTGTAATGGCTCAAATACCTTCGGCCTAGTCCACATAGATCAAGTATGGCTCATTTGTCTGTTAATAATTACCAATAAATAAAATAAAATTAATTTTTTGCGGTATTTGATAGCTTTGCTCAGATGTAAACATATTGATAAATATATACTTTGATCGATACTAAAGTAAGTTGCGGTGCGCTCAGAAATTGAGAAGCGTTCTTTTGAGCTTAATATTATATACCAATCGAAATCCAAACGTACAGAAATTTAACACAATAAACAAATATTAAAATTAGTCAAAGATGAAAAATATTATGTTTTGTTAATAATTTTTGCTCGGGATTGTGACGTACGAACTAAGAAATTATTATATATTCTCGTATGCTACAAATGTTCTTTAAATTTTTCGTACACAGCTAGTTGGTAACCCTGCCCTCTCCATAAAATACATTTAATTACTCACAACAAACCTTAAAATAATATTGTATTAGGTGAATTTAAATCATATTGGTAAAGAGTAAGCTTAACATGCTAGTGTCGTATTTTCGATGAAAACTTTAGTTTACATTCTCAACAGTAAAAACCTGTATTAATATTTTTTGGTGACTATAAGGTAATTAAAAAGCCAACTGTCATGGTAGATTGAATAAACGTTCAAATATTGAAGATGTGTGAATTGGTTCGAAGATCATAATATGACATAATAAAATATCATTTATAACATTTGATCTGAACATCAATTGCAGGGTTTTCTTTTCTTTGATATTTGTGTAAGTAGGAATTTACATTTATACATTTTTTATCAAATGAAGACTGTTTTGTCAACACTTCCATGCTTAAATGGAGAGGATGGCAAACAATAGGAAAAGGATGGGAGTTCTTGCACGGGTACGCTAGTGGTTCTTTATTCCACAAGCACGGTTTTTCTGTCGACAAATCACATTTTTTTACCTGAGGGGGCGTTAAACCACTTTCCTTTCCTTCGGGCGGTGTCGCCGCCGCTGGGCCGTGCGGGGGCGGCGCCGTGCGGCGTACGCCCGCCTGCACCGCTTCGCCTGCGAGAAGCTGCCCGACGCCAGGCGAAGACAGCCGGCGCAAGCCAACACCCTGCCAAGGGCGCGCATATGCTGCATTGTAAGTCATCGATTCGCAACAAGTTGTTTCCTTGGTTCAAGACAGTGAATATGTGGCTAGGGATTCAACTGAATCATGGCAGTGGCTTGTGATGCTGTGTCCTAGGCGGTGGTGGTTTTCGAAATAGTCTAGCAGAGCTAGGTGAAATTCAGCATCTTACATGCTGTAAAGTCTAACGCGAAACGCTTTACGCCTCTTCTAAATAGAAAGGCATTTGAAGTATTTTTATAGAGCTTAAACCAGTGACGGTTTCGACGATGTTGAACCGCGCGCTGAGAACAAGCCTTTATATGGTTACCACGACACTGCAGTTCTACCAGAATCGTAATTTAGTCTCGCACTGTCGTAAATACACTCGTGAAATATTTGAAGAGAGACAAAATAACACATATTTTCCGTTCTTTTTTACCAAGTAATTATATTTTGAAGTTACGTCAATCCTTAATTTAAGTCAGGTACCTAGCAAATACTTAGTTTTTCCAAAGGGAAAAACATCTGGAGTTGCTGTACAAAGATGTAAAGGAAAAATCGGCAGAAAATAACACTTAAGTTGTGTCAGTCTCACCTAAATAAACGAATTGAGAGCTTATTTTCATTAGTAGGGTTTTTTCAAAGGAAGTACTTCGTATTCATCCCTTTGATAAGTCAAGAAGTGAGATTCATCTTTTTTTTTTCTATCGTGTAACCAGGAGAAAAACACAGTAAAGAAATGTCCTGCACTTAAATACATTTAATGCGTTAAACTAAAAAATGCAGAAGTAGAGTAAGATGCTAGGATTATGATGCAAATGGGGAGTCACGATCAAACTGTGAAAGCACGATGCGTAAAACTGTGTACGACAGTCACTAATATATAGCATCAAATAAATACTATTAAGCAATTTCTTAGGAAAAAAACACAGATAATACAAGGACGCATCATGTCTGTAAGATTGTTATTTGTATCTCTGAGTTGGCCATCAACTACTTTCCTACACTTGCCTACCTTTATAAGCATGTAGACCACAGGTCAATCGGCTCCTGTTGCAAGGGTCATGCGTACAACTCAATAGAGAGATGAATCGTCAGAGATCTGCCGAGGCCGTGGACTGCGGAGGCGATGTTGGCGCTTGCGGCAGAACGATTCCGAGAGCTCATCCCCCACCGACTTCTGATCTCGGAGCGGCGTCGTTCTTGTCAGTATATTCCGTGACGATGTTCAAAGCAACGGTTTACACAAGAATTGACTATTTCGTCTCTCGAATTGATGATTTAATGTTGTGAGAGGAAATACTGAAAATAAGGATGGAAATTTCAAAATGTTGTATTAGTGATTGTTTAGATCAAACATTAAAACAATAAATCAAGATTAGTATTAGGAATCTTCTTCTAAAATCATTTTATAAAGGTCATGAAAATAAAATGTAATGGAATCAAGATCTTCTAAGATCAAAAATATATATTTCATGAACCATGTATACAGAGCGATTTATTTTTTGACTGGATTATCGTTGCTCTTCAAGGACACGCTTGATTGAGGAAATTATTTAATCTGATTCATCGTCTCTCTTACAATGTGTCTTCACATGATGCTGTGCATTATATAACGTTGTGATCAAAATATAATGAAGAGAACGGATCAGAAATATTTATAGTTGACATCGAACATTATGATTAGAGAAAAAGAATCTTACGATCTCCCAGTTTTAATCATTATACAAAAAGTCTGACTCTTTCAAGATTTTCTGACTAATGATGTGTGAAACTCTGACTGTGTTAGAGCATTTAATATTTCTGGAAAAATGTGTTATTGTTGGCTAGTATTTGTGACATGTTTTAGTTGATGGCAATACATTTAATGATGATACAAGCGATCACGTCTTTACAGTAATAATAACTTAAATAAACATATTTCTAGGAATTTATAGAATATGTTATTTTATATAGATTTGGTTTCACTCATTTTTTTTTTTTTTTTTTTTATATATTGTTCTTTATATTATTTTAGTAGTAATAAAAATACGGTGCCCTTCTTCACACACAACCGATCTTTAATATAGGTCTCTAAAGAAAAGGCACATTGAGTTACAAACATGAAGAAATTAGTTTGAACATAAGCATCTAAATATTCCTTTAATGCACCACAACACTCAAAAGCTAATCGGTAATACCTCAATAAACTAAACGTTTTAAGACTTAAAACATAAAATGTTGAAGATAGAAACCTCAAAGAAACGTTTTGAACGTTAATCAATATTAAGTGAGATATCATGGACATCTATTTCACTTTTTGTTGCTTGTTTCGGCACTTATCGATGCTATCATTGCCACGCTTTGTGATGGTGACCTACTTTTGAAGGCTTAGATCCTCCAACATATTCAGCTTTCTGTTACACATGTGGTTTGCACAGGTGACGAAAGTTTATTTGATATCAATATTAATTCAATATTTGGCTGCTGCAGCAAAACTTTGAATACTAAATAGTTATATTGATACCGTATGAAGATTGTTTCTTATGCGCTAGTGGTAACATTTATTTAACGTTTTGCCGGGTCGTACAAGTGCTGTGTATTCTAATTTGCGAGGGATGGGGTGTAGCGTAATGAGTGAAGACTGTAAGGATGTATATGTTAGCTTTGTCAGGTTTTAGCCTGTCCAGTATTTCGTTATCAGCAAGGATTAGTAAAAAATCATTAAAATATAAAGCTAACTGTCCAAACATTGAATAAATGACTAAATATTTAAAGAGATTTTGAATTTTTCCAGGAAATCTCTCAATAAAGCAAAATAATCTTCAAGGGAAATTTATTTTTAAGCATCAAATAACATTGTTGTCTTTTATTGAAATCGTGTTAGTAAAAGACGTTTCCTTTAATTACATTTTTTAACAATAATAAGTTTCGTTATCAACTTCACTCTAAAGAGGGTAGGGAAAAGTGTGGGGTTTCAATGTGGAAATCTTCGCAAGGGTACATAAGGGAAAGGAGTACGGGGAGGAACTTGTGCTATGGCACTACACAATGACAATTTTTAATTAACTAAAGTAGTTATAGCTTGAAAAAAATATCAACAAAAGGTAATGATGGTCGGATGATGGACGTGCTCACGACGCGCCAGCCTAATCCTACTCCTATCATTAATACATCACTGCATCACATTGACGGAAACTCAAAGAAATTGCATTTCCAGACAGTGCGGCGCTATTCACTTTCAAAACAGTCGCGGACACCCCCCCCCCCCCCCCCCCCCCCCCCCCCCTCCCCTTCTCATCTTCCAATGGGTGGGGCTGCGATGGTGTAACGCTAGCGCGATCGGACGGTTATGACAGTTTGGGATATGAACTCGTGGAACGTGGATTTTAATAGGGAAGAATTCTTGTACGCTTCTGTCGGACATGGAATGGGGGAAGGGAAAAAGGAAATAAAAGGGAAGAAAAAAAACAAGAAAATACAGTAAAGCAGGCTGTCCATGTTAATAGAATACTGATTGTAAAAGTACCTAAAGCTAAATAAGCCTTCGAGCTAAAGTTGACTCGCTGTTAAGGTCGCCCGAAGTAGCCTCCTTTTTAGGATAATTTAGTGAAAGGAGCTTCGCGAAATTTCGCGCGGTACACATAAGAGCAGACCGATCCATTGGATCTTGTAACTTAAATAAGGTAGCATTAAATTTGGTTAATCTGTTATAAACCGCATTCTGACTCCCGGAGAGCCAACGCAATCATTCACATCACCGATTGCGCGCTCCAAACTTTCTCTGCGCGATGCTAACATGTCGACGTCCT
This sequence comes from Gryllus bimaculatus, assembly GCA_017312745.1. Taxonomy (NCBI): domain Eukaryota; kingdom Metazoa; phylum Arthropoda; class Insecta; order Orthoptera; family Gryllidae; genus Gryllus; species Gryllus bimaculatus. Next base: position 10,406 of record BOPP01000670.1, on the reverse strand, counting down.
ATCTCTTCAGATGCGTCCTAGCGGAGAGAGGCGTAACTTCGAGGCGTTGTTTTTGAATCGACGATCGGGGTCTGCCCATCATTAGTGTGGTTAACGTTTGTCTTATTTTAAAAGGAAAATTTTTGTTTTTTTTTCTAGTTCTCGTCGTGGAGATATTTGGGTATTCGCAGTGGCTTCATTTAGGGCTAGAGGTTCTTTTACATGATCGTGAGGGGGTGATGTGGCATGTGTATTAGAAAGGGAAGGAAACAAGAAAGGAAAGATATGTCGCGTCCAACGTGGCAATTGTTAATGAACTGTTCGGGGTATTGGCCTGTGTTGAAGAAACATAGAAAATCTACGATCAGAGCAAGCAGCCGCGTTAATCTCTCAGCTGCACGACTAGACTTAGCTCTCTAGCCGTGTTAAAAATTTCTGCGTCGTCGTCTGGATACTTTGCTGTCATAGGCATCTATTGACGTAAACACTCACAAAGAAGGAGTGATTGCGGACTGTAATGAAATGGGAATAGGTGTAGTGAATTTGAATAGTGAGATGAGCCCTATTGGACGAGGTCGAGCAGGTGGGGTGAGTGACGTTCAAAAGTTTGAATTTGTTACATGAGATTAGGTGTAGTTGAAAATAGGGTAATTGACAGTCCTCTCGCGAGAGAGTGGTAACAATTGTGATGAACGAGATTTGGCGGATAATAAAATTGGTAAAGTATAGTTCAAGCGCATGGTATAAAATTGGTTACAGTGGAGTGGAGTCGGAAGAGGTAGGAAGGAGTACGAACGGCCACACAGGCGTGAATACATTCTATAGAAACTAATTGTTAACTGCATTAAATTCTGACGTCTATCAATCTATTCGCGGTGGTTTTACAGCCTGACGTTTTCCGCATCCAGTTTCTATGGCTCTTATCCATAAGATTGTTTTCATCCATTTCTTTTTTTCCTGCTCTCAGCCACCATTGATTCGGATTTTTTGTAAATTTATTCCATCCCCCCTTTTCCATCACTTCTACTCATTTTCTGAATCAATAAGTTTACATCACTTCATCTCAGCCATCTATAACCTGTCGTCTGCAACTATAGACTAAACATTGTTTTCTATACAGTATTTTTAACACGAGCATGCTCTGCAATTTGTTTTACATTATTGTTAGGGCTTGATCAATTGTAGTATCTACACAGGTTGAAGATATACAGCAGTCTTGCGAAAATCCATTATTTATCTGGTGAAGTGGTCGGATAGAATTTTCATTTTTACTGACTGTTTGTTTATCTTATAAAGTATTGACGTGCATTTATGTTAGTGTATGTTTATTCTTTTCTTTCATAGCCCCTCATAACATTCTTTTACTGTTACATTATCTGAAGCGCTTTTTGAGCTTCAATTGAAAATTATGTGAGCGTTCTTTCTTCGCTCATTGTTTTCATTAGTTGTTGATGACTGAATATATTGTGCAATACCGATCTTCCTGGTTAAAACACTTTGGCTCTTCTTGAATTTTGTTGTTTGCATTTAATTTTATTCTTTAGCAACTTTCATAGCAGTCTAACAAAGATGAAAGTCAGACCTATCCCTCTAATTATTACAAATTTTTTACAAATGTTTGTGTAAATTGAATTTGTATGGTCTAATTTCATATTTCAGGTTTTCACCTCTTTAAAATGTATCTATTCATTATTTCAGTAATTAATTCCGATAAGCTTAGCAATAGGATAAAGTTTAAGCCATGCGCTATAAGATATAGCTCCAGGCCGCGTGTTCATTCTTTTTATGTTTTCTAACATTTTTTTAACGTTCAAAGTTCACATCTGGTGTGAAACGAATTTGCGTAGCAGACGTTGACCGCTCGCACGCTACTACGAGCGTTTTTTGTGTTGATGAGACTCGATATACATTGACATCTTCGTCTGTGTAGAAAATTCTGGCAGCGTGGGAATTCGAACCCACGCCTCCGATGAAGACTGGTGCTAATCAGCGCCTAGACAGCTCGGGCCACGCTACCAAACGTTACATGTGTTTGATGAAGACTCCATAGTAACTGACTCTTCGTCTGTGTAGAAATTCTGGAAGCGTGGGATCGAACACACTCTCCAGAAGAACTGGTGCGTTAACGCACGCCTTAGACCGCTCGGCCACGCTACAACGTAGTTGTGTGTTGATGAAGACGCCAATAGTAGACTGACCTCTTCGTCGTGTGTAGAAAATTCTGGCAGCGGTGGGACTGGGCTTAAACAGCGCCTTTAGACTGCTCGGCAGCGCTACCACACTGTTATTTGGTTGATGAAAGACTCCATAGTACACTGACCATCTCGTTCTGTGTTAGAAAATTCTGGGCAGCGGTGTGTAAATTGCGAACCCACGCCTCCGAGGAGACTGTGATTTAACCTAGGCTTAGCCGCATTGCCCGCTACCACACGTTAATTGTGTGAATGAAGACTCCTAAGTACTCTGACCTCTTCGGTCTGTTAGAAAATTCGGAGGCGGTGGGCTGAGCTTAAACAGCGCTTAGACTGGCTCGGCACGCTAGCCACACATTATCTTGTGTTGATGAGACTCGATAGTGCACTGACCTCTCGTCTGTGTAGAAAATTTGCTGCGGTGGTATTCGAACCCACGCCTCAGGAGAACTGGTGGCTTAAACGCAGCGCGTAGACCGTCGGCCACGCTAACCAAACGTTAGTTTGTTGTTGAGGATTCGATAGTGCACTGCCTCCGAGAGACTTGGTCCTTAAACCAGCGCTAACGCGCTCGGCCCGTACCACAGTTATTTATTGTGTTGATGAAGACTCCATAGTTCACTGACTCTTCGTCTGTGTGAAAATTCTGGCAGGGGTGGTGATTCGAACCCACGCTTCGATGGGTGGAAAGACTGGTGCTTAAACCAGCGCCTTAGACTTGGCCACGCTTACCACTACGTAGTTGGTTGATAAGACTCATAGTAACATGACACTCGTCTGGTGTAGAAAATTCTGGCAGCGTGGTATTCGAACTCCAGCTCCGAGAGACTGGGCCTTAAATCAGCGCTTGACCGCTCGGCCACGTACCACACGTATTGTGTTGATAAACTCAAGTACGACTGACCTCTCGTCGTTAGAATTCTGGGAGCGGTGGGATTCGAACCCACGCCTCCGAGGAATGGGCCTTAAACGAGCGCCTTAGACCGGCTCGGCACGCTACCAACGTTATTCTGTGTTGATAGAAGAGCTCCATATATTACTTGATCTTCGTCTGTGTAGAAAATTTGCAGCGCGTGGGATCGAACCCACTGTCCGAGAGACTGGTGCCTTTAAACAGGCTTAGACGCTCGGTCACGCTACCGACGTTATTGTGTGTTGGATGAGATCCATAGTATACTGACTCTTCGTGCTGTGTAGATAATTTGGCAGCGGTGGACTGGATCTTAACAGCGCCTTAGACTGGCTCGGCAGCTACATACGTTATTGTGTGTTTATGAAGACTGATGTGACTGACTCTTCGTCGTGTAGAAAATTTCTGGCAGCGGTGGATTCGAACCACGCCTCCGAGGAGACTGGTGTTAACCAGCGCCTTTATGACGGCGCTCGCGCCAGCTACCACACGTTATTTGTGTTGATGAAGACTTCATAGTACACTGACCTCTTCATCTCTGTATGATAAATTCTGACGGTGGGATTCGAACCTTACGCTCTCGAGGAGACCTGGTGCTTAATCTCAGCGCCTTAACCGCTCGGCACGCTACCACAACGTTATTTGTGTTGATGAAGACTCCATAGTAATACTGACGCTCTTTCGTCTGTGTATGAAAATTCTGGCAGGCGGTGGGAAAATCGAACTCACGCTCCGAGGAGACTGGTCCTTAAACGAGCGCTTAGACCGATCGGCACCTACGCACGGTTTATTTGTGTTGATGAAGGACTCATAGTACACTGACCTCTTGTCTGTGTAGAATCTGGGCAGCGGTGGGATGGATCTTAAACAGCGCTTAGACTGCCTCGCACGCACCAACACGTTATTGTTGTTGATGAAGACTCGATAGTGTCCTGACCTCTTCGTTGTGTAGAAACTTCTGGCAGAGTGGGATTCGATCCAACGCCTCGAGGAGACTGGTGGCTTAAACAGCGCCTTAGACCGCTGGCACGCTACCGACAGCTGTTATTTGTGTTGATGAAGACCTCGTGACTGACCTCTTATCTCTGTAGAAAATTCTGGAGCGGTGGGATTCGAACCCACGCCTCCGAGGAGATCTGGGTTGCCTTAAACCAGCGTCCTAGACCGCTCGGCACGCTTCCACACTATTTGTGTTGATAAAGAACTCATAGTAGCACTGACATCTTCATCGTCTGTAGAAAATTCTGGCAGCTGGTGGGGATTCGAACACCACGCCTCCGAGGAGACTGGTGTTAAATCAGCGCTTAGACCTGCTCGCACGCTACACACGTTAAAATTTTCTTGTTGAATGAAGACTCCATAGTACACTGAACCTCTTCGTCTGTGGTAGAAAATTCTGGCAGTGCGTTGGGATTCGAAGCACACGCTTCCGAGAGACTGGTGCTTAAACAGCGCCTTAGACGCTCGCACGCTAATCACTCGTTCTTTGTGTTGATGAGACTCGCTAGTTATACTGACCTCTTCTCTGTTGTAGAAAATTCTGGAGGGTGGGATTCGCAACCGCCTCCGAGGAGACTGGTGGGCCTTAAACACGCCTTAGACCGCTCGGCACGCTACGCACGTTATTTGTGTTTGATGAAGACTCGATAGTAACTGACCTCTTCGTCTTGTAGAAAATTCGTGGCAGCAGGTGGGACTGGACTTAAACCAGCGCTTAGACTGCTCGGCCACGCTACACACTTATTTGGTTGATGAGACTCGATAAGTGCAGCTGACCTCTTCGTCTTGTGTAGAAAAATTTGGCAGCGTGATTCAACCCACGCCTCCGAGGAGACTGGTGCTTAACACGTTAGACGCTCGGCACGCTACGAACACGTTTATTTTGTTGTTGTAAATGAAGAATCCATATACACTTGACCTCTTTCACTCTGGTAGAAAAGTTCTGGCAGCGGTGGGATGCAGAACCCATGCCTCGTAAGGAGACTGTGCCTTAACGCAGCGCCTTAGACGCTCGCAACGCTTCACACGTTATTTTGTGTTGATGAAGACTCATAGTAACTGGACTCTTCATCTCTGTAGAAATTCTGGCAGCGTGGGCTTTCGAATCCACGCCTCCGAGGAGAACTGGTGCCTTAAACCAGCGTCTCTTAGACCGCTCGGCTACGCTACAGCTGATTGATCTAGTAAGTAGTTCTTTTTGTCGCTCGCTCTAATAATTTTTTTGTGCAATTGGGGGCAAAGATAGATGCGCGTGAATTTCGAGGTGCCGGTATTAATGGCATTGTTTCTTTTTGTCTTTTTGATCCTTAATTATGACTCCTTATTTGATGTAAATATGGAGAATGTCGCCAAATTGTGTCGGTCTTACTGTTAGGAGGCATTTAAAAGGTAAGAAAATAACGTAATGTAAAATTACTATTGCTGTAATCACTGATAAATCATTTATTGTAATGTAATGCACGTTAAGAGAAAATGAAGTGAAATATAATGTTCTTTGAGAAATTTTTCAACACACTTCAAAAATCTCATACAATTGTTGAGATCAAGTGCAATTTGTGAACACGTTAAGTTTATAATTGTTGTGGAGATGTCAAGAGAGTTATCCCGAGACACGTCCGGAGTGGTCACCTTGTTTTTCGATGAATTTTTGAATATTTAGTTCCACATATACCAAAGGTGTATACAAAGGTGTCCAAACCTATACCAATACATATAACATATACCTTAATAAATTTAAACTATTGGTGGACATTGGCATTTGTTTGACCCCGTACAATTCGCGTGTTTAGTGCTAATATTAATTTAACCAAATATTTCATTTTGTTGTATTCTGTCTTTTTAATCCTCTGTAGAAAGCCATCTCAAGTGCATTTTGTGAACACGTTAAGTGTGTACTTGTTCTGGAGATGTCAAGAGAGTTATCTCGAGACACGTTTGGAGTGATCACCATGTATTTCGATGAATTTTTGAATATTTTGTTGCACATGTACCAAAAAAACCTTAATAAATTTAAACTATCGGTGGACATTGCAATTTGTTTGACCCCGTAGAACTCGGTTTAGTGCTAATATATTTTCATGATATTGAAACATTTTGTTTTCTTCTCTGTAATTGTTTAACATTAGACTGAGTTTACTTGTCCATTTGTAGCTCTTTTCAAATCTGACAAATGGAAAATCAAACTTAATCCTACAAAATCATGCGCCACAATATTCTAATTAAAATGTTTTCAACCCCAACTCCACTCCAAATAAACAATAATTCAATTCTATTGGCCTCACACAATGAATCTGTCAAATATTTGGGGCTGAATCTTGACACCAGACTAAATTGGAAGAATCACATGACAGTAAAAGCAAAGAAAACCAACATAAAACTAATTCAACTAAAGCCACTCTTATATCGCAATAGCTCTCATTAAACAATGCCATCGCCATCTACAAATCAATAATTAGACCCCTAATGCTTTATGTATGTTCTATCTGGATCAATGCCTCTAAAATTAATATCAATAAATTACAGATCATCCAAAATAATTTCCTCGGACTTTGCCACTCATGCACACTGGTTCATCTCAAACATTCAACTGCACAAAGAATTTAAATTACCTCCTATACCATATTGCGCTCCTATATAACAATTTCTACTCCAAAATTAACACAATAATCCTGGCCGCCCATAACGAGCTAGCCACCAACTACCAGTTCCCAAGTAGAATTAAAAATAGATATCCATTAGATTCATTTCTCAGCATATTTTCAGAACTGAATCACATAGGTGCTCTGTGAGTTTCCTACTCATGTGTAGTTAGATTTAGTTGTAAGAATAGCATTTAAGTTAAATATAAGTCATAAAATACATATGATATTGTATAAATAATACTGAAATATGTACATTTGTTCACTAATAAATATATATTTAAAAAAACAAACATTAGACTGAGCGTACTTGTCCATTTTTTAGCTATTTTCAAAGTAGCTAATATCAAGATTTTTATGCTACTCAGTGAGTGAAATACAAAATTAAGGTTAAACAAATTTCAGAGTTAATATTTAGTAGGTTCCAAGTAATAAATACCAGACAACTTACAGTATACCACTAATTATGAAGAGGTAAATTTAGCATCATAATTCTTACCATATTTCAAAAAGTATATTTCAATTATAATGCTGGCAGTTTTTTATAACTTCCTGCAATTTACTCACATGTATTAATACATAAAATGATATTATTTCCATTAAATGGAGCAAAAAAAGCGGATGGTTTCACTTGAAAAGCAATAACAAAATAGCAAATTTTGTTTCCTAAAACTGCAAAAAAGCAATCGTATTCAACCACGACGTTGTACGGGGTCAAATGTCAATTTTAAAAATATATCTTCCCTGTAGATCTACTACTAAACAAAAGTTCATTTGAGACCTGTAGAAATCGGAAAATTAAAAAGAACAAATAAAAACAACTGTCAGCAGCATTACAAACAAAAAGTAACAGAAATATTTTATTAATCAAATTTATTACTTATGAGCAAGAATCATGTACGTTGATAAGGGTCATAGATAACATTTTGATAAATGTTTCTTCTCAAACGAAAAAAATGTTTAATTTCAATAGTTATGAAATTTAAGTAATATGATTATTTACAAAGCTCAGGAGTCCCAAAGTAACATCTCGTGCACTGATGAATGAGGAGACAAACTCCAGGCTACGTCATTAGTGAAGACATTTCCGAAAAATTACTTTATTTCCTCTTTTTTAAAATCGAAAGCGAGCAGTTCGCTCCAGAGATTACGGAGAAAATATTGCAGATATTGGGTTATCATTACTCATTTTCAATGGCGCCTCAAGATACGCCCGACAACCGCATTTGCTAGTACTTTTTACTTATAATCGTACATAAACAAAGGTGTTAAAATTAAACCTTCAAAAGAAACTTAGTCCGGAAAATTTTAGAATACTCTTGCTACAGCTTGCTCCAGTGCAGTGTTTAAACTACTTCTCTGAATGCGAGATTACGTACGGAGCTACAAAACGAACGTGAGTTGAATTAGACAATCTATAATTGACACAAATCCTCCTTAGTTAAAAGCGTAATTTTTCAAATGTGTTTAGATCTAATGCAATTTACCATAGAGGGAACTTTGGGTTTGTTTAGCATAGATTTTTGGGAATTTGCTAACAATGGTAATTGTTCCCGCCTTTGGGAAGCAACGGGTCTAGGAAATTAGTTAATCAGAACTACAGTGTATTTGTGTCAAATATTATTGTGTAGTTGGAGCTTAGACTTAGAATTTGTGGATTTGCGATATAATGACAAAGGCTCAAGAGAGCTTATGCCGATTGAAAAAAGTGATGAACTCCAGTTGTGTTTGCAGCTGAGGTAAGTTTCTCCGTTTGAAGAGAAGTATAGCGACACTACTCTATCCACGAGCCTCCTACACGTTGCTTTTTTTCTCAGTAATGAGGTTGAGAGGAAAACGATGCTAAGAGACATTATGTGGGGAAAAAAGGTAACCCAGATATACCAGTTTATATATTTATTATTAGTTAGTATTATTATTAGTTAGTATTATTATTATTAGTTAGTAGTTATTATATAAATTTGTTTGTAGGTTAAGAGAAAGTTCTGGAGATGTAATAAGAGTTATCTCAAGACAATTTTGGAAAAGGGGTCACCTTCACTTATTTTCATTTATTTTTGTATATTTAGTTCCACATGTACCAATGAAACCTTCGTAAAGTTATGAGTTGTTAGGTGAAATGTTTTGTAGGTCACAGGTAGTTAGTACCAATACATTTTCACAATTTTTGAAGACTATATTTTCCTCACCATAATTGTTTATCAAATGAGTGTGTGCTTACTTGTGCAACTTTTTTGGTCTTTTAAAAGTAATTAGTATTAACATTTTAGTTATTAATTCACGGTGGGTAAATTTAAATTCACATAGAAAATAATGTTAAACAAATTCCAGATTTAATATTCAGTAGGTTCCGAATAATAAATACAAGACTTCATTAACAGTATGCTGCTGATTATGGCTAGAAAATTTCAACAACCGAACTTTTACCATTTCTTCAACTAGTGCATCTACAGAATGACACAGACTTTCACGTATTAGTTTTCTATTTCCTTTGGTCTCCGCGAGTATGTGGACATGCCACATACTCTTTCCAGCTACCATCTATCTTCGCAAAAGTATATTTTTTGACATTTCAAAATTTTTTCTCTCTCCTAATAGTGAAACGGAAATATTCTTTTAATGATATTAAAGAACAATTTATAACTAATAACATGGCAATTTTCTTTCAAAATTTTTTAGCCGCTTTGAAGAATATTCCGATTAGTTGAATTATACTCCATCTTTAATACAAATGGTCCTTATTTCAAAAATTTAATATTTCAAATATATTTTGATCTAATAAATTTTACCATAGAGGGAACTATCTGTTTGTTTAGCATATACTTTTAGGAGTCTGCTAACAATGGTGATTATTCCTGCCGTTAAGAAGCAACGGACACTGTACCTAAGAATGACAGATCATTCGAACGAAGTGTTCCTAGGAAATTAGTTTATCGTTGACGCGATCTACTCAGTTCTGAAGTATGTTTGTTTAAAATATTAATGTGTGTTTGGAGTAGAATTTGTGGATGAACGAT
>BOPP01000668.1:0-18078 GCA_017312745.1 Gryllus bimaculatus | reverse complement strand
CGAAAACTTAGATTCAACAAAAATTATATATAATACAAAAAAAACCTACAAGTATTACTGAGATACTTAATTTAAATACAATTGTCGTGTTCGTAATTATTTAAAATACATTTTTATTTTCCGGCTTTAACATATACATCAAAACATCACGATTTGAGTGTTCCGCGTGGCGATATATCAAAAAATTTAAAGAATATCGGAAAGAGTCTTTACTTACTTACTTACTTAAAACTTGAAAGGGTAGGATTTTTATACTTTTGTGAAATCTTTTCTTTCTAATGCATGTCTTTCCATGCTCTTAAGCATGGAATGACGAAGATGCAAATTTACAAACAAAGCATGGGCGTGCATGGGGCGAAGGAAATGCTGCGTGAAGAAAGTGAAATTCAAGTGGCGCCTGGCGCTTCCTGCATTTGGCAACATACGGGACAATACTAATAACTGCACATCGTTACTCTTACATCTATTTCTGTGTTACCAATCTCAGTCTTGATTATTGTAAACGTTCTGTCGTGCAATTTGTCTGCAAAGCCAGGGTGTAATTTCTTATTTGGCAGTACGAAACGTAGGAGTTGAAGTGTGTTCACCGTTTAAAACATCGGCCGATTCTTGTTTTGGCGTTCAAGAAATAATATGTAATATTCAATCCAAGATCGTGTCACCCGAAAGCGAACGTCAAAATTCACCTCACACTCGACACCACAACGATGTTTTTACCAGGCGGTCTGGTTAAACAAGTGGTCAAAAACATTTACACGTGTTGAAAACGTAAGTAGAGAAGTGTTGGCAGAATCGACCAACTCAAAGAACCACAGGTACAGCACATTTCACGTAGTGTTTTCGAAATAACCAAGATAGTCGTTTCAAGAACTGGTGCTTGGAACAATTAACCGATCAGTGAGCGATATCATGCAAGGATTTTTTCGAATTGCGTTCAGAATTTTGGGACATCCTTAACTAAAAACGCAGAATGCGACTATAATTAAATGTTTAGCGGCCGACAACTGATCACCAATAACAGAAACCTTACGAATATCTCAGAGGAAAAATGTCCTACACCTGTGGAATAGCAACCTCTTTTCCGTACGTACATACGACTGACAAGAGAGGATGCAATGATTCAAAACATCTGGCCGAAATGCAACAGGAATCATTCTATGTAGTTTGAAAATCGTCTGAGGGGTTAGACTTAACTCCCTAGCCACGACGATTCAATTCGAAGAACTTGAAAACGGAGTGCAAGTGTCATTGGCCCACGATTGACCAACGACACCGATAACACCGGGTGGACAAAAGACATTGCACTTGCACGCATTGGACATAAACCAGTGGTCACTCGCCAGCGCCCATGAAGGTCGTGAGAATTAAAATAATGCAAGTAATGGCAGACACCGCATCAGCACGCACTGAATATTTAGAATATTCTACGATATGCGTTCCAACAATTAGAGCTTCTAGTCATGGAGCTCGAATATGCTTCTTTGGCCCCAGAGAAAGGGACGTGAAGAAATAGGAAACGGGCCATCGCGATCATAGAGTTAAAAACCTCCAGTTCTTTAGATTTCTCCCTGTGGGTAATTAAGATGTCGGTATCATGTGAAAAATTGGTTCCTCATCTTAAGCAGTCGGTTCCTTTAAAGAAAAATTATATTTTTATTACCTCGTAGCCATTTGGACACATAGAATTTGAATCCTTACACAATTACTTCAGTATCTTGTAGTATATCAAAATAGTTAATCAACATTAGTCGCTTACTCTAGTGAATCTTCTGTTATATTTTCATTTGGCAACAAAATCAGGGATAGAAAAAACGAGTCAAAAAATAAGAAGTCTCCACATTCCCATCATAAAAAATCATATAGTTAACTACCTTTCAGCGCAAAAACCACAACCCGCAATTATATGCAAATATAATTGCGGTTAACCAACAGGCAAAATAACCCAAACAGCAGACCTGATTTGACCGGATAGGGTTTAATCGTCGGAATGCATCGAGTGAAAATGGTCTTGTTAATCGACTCCACATACTCACCGAACTGAGGGCGATAGAATAGATATAACAATTCAACACTAAACAAATATTATCCCCTAACGCTGTTTTGTGCGCATAGGGAAAACATATGCTCAAAAGCATGTAAGAATAACGTATTGTAATTCGAATAAAAATATGTTTATACATATCTTAGATAAGCACTGATTATTCTCCGAATCACTTTATGAACGTAATACGTTAAGTTTCATAGTTCATGGTGCATTGAAAAACTTTTCTTTCTTGTAGCTGGTCTTGGTTCCCACAAGTAACAAGTTGAAACTTGCACCACTTGTCATTTCAAAAACACCGTCTGGAATATTATCCAACTTCAAAAATTAAACATCGGTTACAAAAGGAGGTAAGCTAACCTAAGCTACAAAATCAGCTTGCAGAGATGAAATTTGATGAAGTACAACGTAAATTACTGCGTAAATATCATAAGTTCTATTAAATTTTATCGATACATGTGTACCATGGAGTGTCATTACCGAGAACTATATCGATTTTAAAATGGCTATCTCGGAAGAGCCCTACTTGTCGACGGACGAACATGCAACGATGGTTAACGAAAGCGGGAAGCGTCACCGGATCTCTCGGAACGGATTAGTACTCAAGGGTTTCTATTTACCACCGTAAACGCTTTATTCATTTCACATTAAGTGAAGGCAGTAAACGATGAGTGAACAAACAAGTATTCGATGTTCCATGACTAGATATATTGGCTTAGAGAATGGTCTCCTTTTTCTCAACATCTTCCAATCTAAAATGTTAGTTTTGCTCGTGAAATGTAGAAGTAGTATCGATAATACACAGCGGCTGATAGGACGACCGCCTTTCGAAAAGATTTTTTTCTTATAGAAACTACTAATTGTTCATACATAATCCTACGGGAAATACCCATTCTCTCTGATACGAATAGTGAAGATTCACGAAAACGTCAATATATGCAGAAATCGTAGACTTCAATGAACGTTTGCGATCTGAGTCTTATTGCAACTATTTCAGCCGGTGCTCTTAATTAGTGGAAAATTTCGACTTAATTCTTCAGTTCAACTTGACCGTGTTTGAATTAACACCTTAATCCAAATTTTTCCCCGCTTTAAGTTGGCACCACCGATTAGCCTATTATTGTGCATTGTTATTTGCATCCCACATTTTCACGATCTCAGCAAGCTACATAAGAATTTCGTCAAGTCTTCCAGACCAATTGCTTTCCCTAGTCGTATATCACCAATGTATAGTTCCACTGTCTCTTCTCACAGAATCAGAATCAGTCTGCCATTTCTTCACATTGTGGAGGAATATACTCATCAACTTCCGAATGGTTTTGATTTAGGTGAACAATTTTCTTGGCATTTCCAATTTAATTTCCAATGTTTAATTTTAAATTGAAATCGTGTATCACCTGGTACCACGTTTACCTTCATAGGCATATCAGAAATGGTTGTTTCAAGTAGCCGCCCTTGACTCGTCCTACACTGATAAAGACTATTGAATATACGGTGTTATCCACCGCAACGGGGACGCCGTCAAGTAATGCATGTGAATTGAGAGGTTTTAAAAATTTACTCTAGGTGCCGCTTTTTTGGATATCGGATTTGATTTATGATAGTCGTCCGAACTTGATTTTTGCATACTATTAACGCGCAGTATCTTTTATCCTACAAAGCCAGGTGTGCGATGAGTATCCCAAAGTCGGCTTCTGCACAAAATGTAGAAAAGCACCGCATGGTGTCTTCGGAATTGGAGTAACGTTGGACTTCAAATCTAGAAGAGCATGACAATCTTCAACATATTCAGGATGTCTGCGTAGGAGACACCATCTTTCTTTTTCATCTGTATGGCATCTATGTTGGTGGACATTTTCGAGCTTTTTGCACACTTTTTAATGTTTCGGTTGACCTTTTGCAACTAAAAGTTGTAACTTATTTTCATCGACGACGGCATTTCTGACCGGAGTTTTCACTTGAGATTTCTTGCGCCATCCGTTGAATTCCGCCAACGCTTGCTCACCGTAATAACATTTAAGGTGATGATGAGCTTCACGTCTTCACTTTTCTAAAAAAAAATCAGTGTTCTTTGTTACATCACGCACATGATGCACTCAGTGTCACGTGTATTGTCATTACGTTTTTAAAATCACACAACTGTTTCTTTTCTGACTTAGCCGTTACTTAATACATATAACACTCATCTGGAGCAAACAAGACGTTACCTACCGCAAAAGGAAGGCTGTCATCTCATTGTTGATTTTTCCATCGATCGGTTGTCAATGTTTATTGTATTTTTGGCTTCCAAATTTGGCAATCAGAGAGGAAACACTGGATGTACGAGGAGGCATTAGACACTACGGGCCAGAGGACTCTGGGGGGGAGGAAGAGTTTATAAGCAGGAGATGCAGCGATTGGAAAACAAATGCGCCACGTGTCACACCCAGGTCTCGTCTAGAGCCATTTCTATTAAATACATTCCTTGCCATTATGTCCCTAACGTCACTAGCGATATAATTTCTAATATTTGTTACACGAACACAAAATCAACTTAATTGCGCGCCACATCTAAATAATAACTTTGCCGCTCATCCGGTCTCGCGCGGACGAAGAGGCCAATCTACAACCCCTCAGACGACAGCCGCTGTCACCTCTTCCCTCAGGAGCAAAGTCATAAGCAGCTTCCTCTTCGCGACTTTTGTATCAAGTCTGCAACTTTCAATTTGTTTTGCGCTCAAATGACAGGAGTTATTCTCCCTGGGTTTTTGTTTGTTGTATTGACGACGATTTGGCCGTGACTTTCTTTCCCGGATACTCACTTGTAGCAACGATAATGGTTAATGGAACATACAACAGTTGTACTTTAATTCCCTATCCTGTCTTTGATATTATATACAACAATTTTTACCAGTGGCAAGGAGAACTGAATATTAGACGGGGACCCAGCAAATACCTTACAGGTGCAGTAGCACATTTCTAGAAGCGGCAAAATGTGCAGAAGTAGCTCCAGCACTAAGGACACTGCAGCAACAACCACACCTTGAATTGCTACGAGGGGTCACGGCCATAAGTGCACCGGCGGCCAGCGGCAATTTATACTTACCTTCTATAGTTTGTACGATCGCAAGGAGAAATTATTCTCATACACAGCAAGGTAAAGGAACACCTTTTGTGGCACGGTAAGTTTACTTGAGCAGCTCTTGCAGTGAGCTGTAAGTAGTTACAAAATCTGAGCGCGCAAGAAGCAATAAATACTATGAAACTGAGGTACGCTATGATACCACTTAATGTGTTTTTAACGAAGACGGTCGCATTTGTGCTTCCCCGTACAAATTTATCAGAACAGGATGTAAACCGGGAAGACACAGGCGCCATGAGTAGTTAGTCTGTATGCTGCATACAGAAATTGCACTTTTAATTGCACGTGTGAGACGTCTTACGTGGAGTGTCATTAGGGATAAAATAGTAGAACACCACTCACTTCAATGACAGTCAGATACGAATATTTGTGGAGGAAAATCCATTATTCGGGGGAGTAGATAACTTGGCGGTTGTCAAGTGGTGAGACGAAAACAGCGCAACAAAAGGAGTCAGGACAGTAGAGCGAAACATTCAGGATAATAGTAGGTAAATTAACGGCCTCGTCGTTTTATGGGTGCTGTATATAGCACGACTGAGAGAGTTACGATTTTAAAAGTATTTCGGCAGTAAACATGGTGTGAAAATACAAATACGTGTCCTTTGTATTTGAATTAAACCCCGTTCAACCTAAAAGCCAGCTGCGGAAATAGTTGATTTACTCGAAAGCAAGATACGGAGGAATTGGGTGTTCTTTTGAACTGTTTTACCATTATCAACTGTTAATGAGTGGGTGTCAAGTGATATAATGATATAGACGATGTTTCTCCGTTTTAAAAAAGTTTATTATTTAGTAAACATAAAATTACAAATGTGCAATTGCCGTGCGAAATTCATTTCGCAATCGCTGGGTGTGGGAACAAGAATTTACGCAGTCTCGTCGAACCCGCAACGTGTAATAAAATCTAGTCATAAATTTTCACTTTACGTCTCATCAGCTACAATACCGTTCTTTTCTCTTTTTTCCTGCCCATTAAAAAATATCTGTCAGAATCGCTCGACTAATTCGCGGTGTGTCTAGAATACGATCTCGCAAGTAGTTAGTGTTGTAGCCAGTGGCGAAATGTTTACTTCCGTGGTCGCAGTTCATTGTTTCATCAGCATTTACGAGTTTCAAGTTTCGCGACATGGAATGCCAACGTAAAAGATGAACCTTAAACTACTTCGTTTAAATTGCGAATATAATACAATTATGTGTTTTCCCACTGAATTAATTTGGCAAACAAGGCGAGAATCAACCGCTAGCTTAGTTCAAGAAAAAATGTTTTCAGTACTGGTTCAAATGACACCAATATTTTGTTAAAGATTTTTGACGAAATAAAACAACATTGAAATATTTCATTGTAATGCGGGTATTACATTATTTTTTGTTATACAGTTACTCACTGGTCTGAGATTATTTATACGAATTTCTAAACTAAGTGCAAGTTTTATTAAAGACAAATGTATAAAAAGTACAAAGACAAAAGAAGAATGTATTTACGATATGCAAATGTTACATTACGATAGTTATTTTCATATTGTAAAATGCAAGTCATTTCTAGTAGTAAAAAGGAACTCCCTGAAGACACATTTTAACCGTCAAAGATAAGAAATAACACAAACCTAATAATATTTCTATATCGTCATTTCTGAAAAGTCTTGATAGGATATTACTTTTTTACACAGATTGCAAAGAAGATTTAAAAAATAGGAAGGGAACAACAGTTTGACTGTGTTTTCACCATCAAGGGCATGCAACGCATATCAGGTCATGTTTCTTTATCATAATCTCTTAAAAACTCGATGATAGATTCGTGTATTAGAATGTTACTTAAATAGATATAAAAATGCATCGGACATCGTTTTAGACATCGAACCCGGGACCGCGTAGTGGAAAGCGATCACCCCACCAAGAGATAGCCTCGAGCTATATATTGAAAAATACTTTATGTAAATTACGAGGGGCGGCGACCAGTCTCGTCTTTAAACTATATCTTCCCAACGTTGCGTGAACGCAACGCTAGGTTTCATGATTTTTTTCCAACGGTACTATTTTAACATTGTATTTGTGAATTTTTCACCACATAGTCAATTCATTGTGATTGGTAAATATATTCTTTATTTTAGTAAACAATATTGGTACTGACTTATTAATTTTTTTTCTTCCGGTTGTGCAGGGTAACGCTGGGAGTTTTCCGGTAGACTGGTGATGCGCACGCGCGCTTGATATCCGATACTGGCCAGTTCCCAGACCCTATATTTGCAAAGGGAATTTGACACAGCTATATTCTGCCGTGTTATAAGTTTCTGTCACCGACATTTTAGGATAAGCACGGGTCCAATCTATTCGTAGACTCGTCTGGGAATTGAAAATAAAACGAATCGTCTACAAAACCTTATATATTTTCCTTTGAGGCAATAGTGCGCGTGCCCTTAGAGACGTGAATCATTCGTACTTTTTTCTCTATTGTGATAAAGTACGTGAGACTAAATCTCTTTTTTTGTGGATCTACACGCAAACAACAATATTAAAGGTATGTGTTCACTGTGTAACAAGAAAAAATTAAATATTGTACTTATAATATTATTTTCAGTTCATAATTGATTATTGTAAGCAAAGAAACATTTGACAACATGATGGACGAAGAAAACGAGATTTTCTTAGATTGCACAATTCAGTTGTCAAAGTAGCAAAAAATGTCGGTACTTTTGAACCTCTTGTAAACACGAAACGCTATAACCGTAAGGAAAAATACATGAAATGTCTCAACAGCCCAATACCATATTTCAGTACAATCAGGGAATGTGCGGTGTAGATTTGCATGACAATGCTACTGCTAATTATAGTATACGAATAAGAAGCAAAAAATGGTGATGGCCCCTTTTTACAAATGGTATAGATAGTACTATTGTAAACGCCTGGAAAATGTATACCTTAGCAACTAGAGCGAAGACAAGTAAAATTGATTTCAGACCAGAAATTGTAATGACCCTTTTTCGAAGGGAAGAAGAAAATGGAATTAAAAATTTCCATCTGGGGCGTTGTAGCAAGAAAAGTTTGCTGGAAGCTATATAGAAAGACCTTGTTGGTCACATAATACCGTACCGTATCGAATGCGCGTCGCTGTTGTAATATTTGTGTAACTATTTATAATTAATTGTAAAAACCGTCAAGTTCATTTGCATAATGAATGTTTCTCACTATATCATGAATAAACTTATTTTCAATATATGTTAGGGTTTTTATTGTGTATAACTTTGAGAAAATTAAAAAAAAATAGAATGTTGATCATACTCATTCATACCGGAGAAATCCCAACGTTGCGTGAACGCAACGTTCCATTCCAGCAAAATTAAAAATCGCAAAAAGATTTGGAGCGTATATTTACACTATTTGGGGATAGTTTATTAATATTATAGTCAGAAGTTTAAAAAAATAGGTAGTTCAATGCTTGGGAAGAAATGTATTTACTTCCCCATGCAGAGCGAAGCGCTAACCATCTCCGTAAAAGTAATTTGAAATGAAAATGGCGTCAAGAAAGGGAGTGAAATAGATGTATGGCACTGAGTAGATTTTTCAGCATTTGAGGTACGTAAAAGCGAGCTATTAATTTAACTCAGTCGCCCGCTACCTGTAAAGGGAACATATAGATACGTTAGTATACAATAGCGTAAAAATAGGAGTCCTAGTTTTAGGCTAAAAGGTTTGCGATACTAAGAAGAATTAATTACTTGATACTTTCTAAGATCTAACAATATAATGATTTTGCAATAACTGAAAAAACAAACAAACTAAAAGCAGCATCTCTCGACAGAACGATTTCCATCCTTTTCCCTGTTTCGGTAGGTAATATAACCCTGTTTCTAAATCAGTAAAGAAAAACAATTCATTTCGTTTTTATAAGAGTCATTCAGAAATAAAACATAAAGGCATTTTCCACTATTGGTTTTAAGCGCTTTCCGCACGGTTACAATAAAAACAACACCAACGATTGTTGTTGAAAGACGTGATATTCATCTTTACAAGTTGTCAATGTAGTACTGTTTTTATGAATGAAACTATAACTCTGCTACTAACTACAGGTTTAATAGAGTAATCACAGAACGGTCAATATGAATGCGGTATAGTAATTTTTTTATTATGTTTAGTACTAGCACTACTTGTGTTGCTACATACTTTAATAAAACTGGCCCGCATTACAGTTTGCGAGCGGGCAGGCTTTTATTACAAAACGCTACTGGTTCTGTAGGTTCGCAGACTACGACTCATACAACTTTACCATGCGAATATTACACGTTGCGATCTTCAGGTATAAGTTCCTTAATAGGGCGTAGCCTATGAACAATGTCGCCACGAAAAAAAGGAGTAACAGACAAGGGAATGTTCTTAATTAAAGGAGATCTCTAGCGCTCGCGAATTAATTTAATTTGCCAAATAAACATTTTTCAGCAAAATATCAGAGAAAAATAAAAAAGTCAGAGGAGGACGAAAAAAACCAACAAATAACAATTCACAGAAAGATGAAGGCGGTAGTGAAAAGAAGTAATTGAATAAATTTGAGAAATAAAACACATTGTCATTGAGACAATTTTCTAGACTATTATATAAACTGCCATTTTCTATTGACGTAATCAGAAGACCCTGAAAATCAACGACATTTAAATCAAGTAAGATGCATCGTAAACTTTAAGATGCAGAAAGTAATTGTGCATTACGGAATTTGCGTATTTAAAAGGGTTATTGCATGATGGCGTGCTGAAAAAACTGTCCGCTTTAAATACCATGCAGCTACTTGAGGTTTTACGTTACTTGGTTTAAAAATGCATTCTTATTGTTAAAACATTTTACAATTACAGCCAAGTATATTCAGAATTGGAAAACCACGACATGAAAACAAATTCAGCTTCAAGAACTAAAATCTCATTATAAGAACGGAAAGAAAGTGCATGGATGGCAGTGGACCAGCTGCCTGAGAGAAAGGGCCCACGCCCCGACGTAGCAGCTCTATGACGGATCCCGACTGAAGACAAGGTTACACCACAAAGGCTGAAAGAAAAGTGAAGTCGAAAAATTCTCCTCTTCGTCCTCCTACTCTACCTTATTCTCTTCCTCCACCTTCATCCTCCTCCTTCTTACTCCTCCACCACCACCCAATGTAACGCTTCACGTAGTATGAGTCGTGTAACTTATTTTAACCAACTTTATCCTTAGTCCCCGATTTCACAAGTCACTGATATCGAGAATAATAGAAACAAATTTTGCAATATCACTCGACGACACCAGGTGTTGCGGCGATCAAGGATCTGTTATATCAAGTATAGAAACATAAATGTCTTTTTCTCTAAACTGTTGTTAATTTATCGTCGAGAGTGCCTATACACGAATACAAACATAAATCCAGAAGAAAGGTTGAAACACATTTTAAACTTCACGTAAATCGTCAACGAGATTGATTTAAGAAGACTGAATCGAGCAACACTGACTTGACAAGACCGCTAGGAAGACAAAAATGATTAAAATAACTTTCAAGATGCAAAAGATATGAACATTCAATATTCCGAACGCGCAGTTTGAATTTCGCCATAATGGAAACGTTTTGGGCGATCCATTGGAACCCGAATACACGGTTGTTACTCGAGCCTGGGGCCTCCACAGGCACATCAGTACCATCAGCCCTCACACAGTTCTACCGGGATAAACAATTTTTATGTCATTAATTTTTTAATGTTATTTCCTTCGATAACTGAAGCAGTTGTAAAAATTTAGATATCACAAAAATTAAAAATAATAACACAAAAAACACATACAACGATTATTGAGACCCTTCGTTTTAAATAATTACGTACACAACAATTGTATTTAAATTAATTTTTACTTTACGTCTTGAACATATATATATATATATATATATATATATATATATATATATATATATATATATATATATATATATATATATATATAAAATATACTACAATATTCGTATCTTAGAAATAAATTATTTTCTAGCTTGTACGATTCCGAGATGAGAAACTGAAACATTACTTCAGCATTCATCATTAGCCCTTTTGACAATGGGATAGCCTCATGATCCACTGATTTCTGGCGTTTATTCAGCAACATTCGGATGTTCGATATTAGCGGATCTGAAAACACCAAAAGTTTTGAAAAAGTTTTCCATTTATTTTATACAACTCGATTTTCTAATTAAAACTTATGGATACTTTTTGTACAACGTCTTTAACGTTCAACAACTTTACAAACAATTATTTAAAAGAATGCAGAACTCAGAGCAGTAAAACGTCTAATGTCTTCAATAAGGTACAACGAAAAATTCCTGAAATATTATTAGTAAAAACTCCTAAGAACAATTTGAATAGCCCCCGCTCCCGGTATATAGTTTTTTGGTCAGAGATCTCATTTTTTTAAATTAATGTTTTGTTTTTCGATAACTGAAGCTGACGAAAACTTAGATTCAACAAAAATTATATATAATACAAAAAAACCTACAAGGATTACTGAGATACTTAATTTAAATATAATTGTCATGTTCGTAATTATTTAAAATAATTTTTTTTTCGGCTTTAACATATACATCAAAACATTTACATAAATATTTATATCAGAGGAATGAAAGAATTAATGAGAACTACTAGTCCAAGCTGAGAAACTGAACATGACTGTGGCATTCATCAGTTATTCCTTTTGACAATAGAATAGCCTCATAATCTCAGGCTTTTATTAACTTTCGGAACCCCACTATTAGCGGATGTAGAGGCCAAAAGCCACGTAAACGTTTCCATATTTCTAACGCAAATAGTTTTTCAAATTAAATCTTGTCGATACTTTTTGTACGATCAGTAACAAATTAACTTTCAAACAATTATTTAAAGAATGCAAAACTAAACGCAGTAAAACGATGTCTTGTAGAGCAGAACTTAGAGCAGTAAAACGTCTAATGTCTTCAATAAGGTACAACGAAAAATTCCTGAAATATTATTAGTAAAAAGCTGATAAGAACAGTTTGAATGGCCCCCTCTCCCGGTATATAGCTTTTTGGTCAGAGTACACATTTTTTTCATTATTGTTTTGTTTTTCGATAACTGAAGCAGACGAAAACTTAGATTCAACAAAAATTATATATAATACAAAAAAACCTACAAGGATAACTGAGATACTTAATTTAAATACAATTGTCGTGTACGTAATTATTTAAAATAAATTTTTATTTTCCGGCTACATATACAACAAAACATATACATAAATATTTATATCAGAGGAATGAAAGAATTAATGAGAACTACTAGTTCGAGCTGAGAAACTGAACATCACTGTGGCATTCATCAGGTATTCCTTTTGAGAATAGAATAGCCTCATGATCCAGTGATCTCAGGCATTTATTAAACAACTTTCGGAAGATCGATATAAGCGGATGTAGAGGCCAAAAGCCTGGAAAACATCTTCTATATTTCTAATGCAAAGCGTTTTTCAAAATAAAGCTTGTCGATAGTTTTTGTATGAAAAAAAACATAACTTCACAAGCAATTATTTAAAGAATGTGGAACTAAAAGCAGTAAAACGTGTGTCTTGAATAAGGTACAATAAAAACTTCTTAAAATATTAATAATAAAAACTGGTAAGAACGGACGCGTGAATATGTAGTATTGTATAGGGATTTAAGATATAAAAAAGTCATTTTATTGCAGGACTACGTAAGATTTTCGAGTTAATGCATCCACAGACTTTGAAAACAGACAATTTACAAGCTATTTGCATTGTTTAAGTATTATATTAATTTTTATTCTTACTTTTATAGTTTCTTCCATGCAAATGTAATATAAACGTCGCGGTTGAATATTCGATAAGTCCAACCTTTCAAAGTACGTTGTGCGACTCGTCATTCACGGGAGTTTAAAGTAGTTAGATTGTTATATAGGCTGCTCTAAACGCTGTTTATTAAATCGAGTTGTAGCCTAGCTATTTAGGGGCTTCAAAGTTCCCTACTTAACCCTTACATTTCGCCATATTTTAAAATTTGGCACCATTTGCGTCGCGATCCTTAAGATTCGTCTCCTAAGAGAAGCTAAAAATATACGCGAACGCATTGTTGCTGCACTATTTCGCGTTCTATTTGAACGAGGTACATAACGAGGTCTATTACCTTTTAAACACAAGAGAGTAGCAGCTCGTAAGTTATTATGAGAAGTAGCACTTTTTAAAATCAATAAAAGAATTAGAAATCGAATATAATTAAAACGTCTTAAAATGCATGTTCTGTAGCCAACGTTCCATATTAGAAATGTAGTTACATGTTTTTATCAACAAATAAACCCATACCATTTCGATTTGCTTTGCGAAAACAGGTCACGATTTGAGTATTCCGCGTGGCGAAGTTTCAAGAAAATTTAACAGTATCGGAAAGAGTTCTCACTCACTCACTCACTCACTCACTCACGTACTAACGGATGTACTTACGTACATGCGTACTTACGTGCATACATACGTGCGTACATACGTACTTAAAACTTAAAAGCGTCCGACGAAGTTTCAACATTTTCGAAGAATTTCATCAAGAGGAAAGTAAAAGTAAGTAATCAAAATAAAAGCTATCAATGTTGGCTAGGAAGTTTTTAAAATAATTTCTTTGATAACTGTTTTCTCAACAAAAGGTAATTTATACCTCTCATTGTTGAAATAATACTACGAACATCGAATTTCCTAATTATGATGGCAGCGTAATTGTGATGGCTTCGATTTTCCTTTTCATTGTGCAGGTGTATGACGCTATTCTTCAAGAGATGATTAATAAAGGGATTAATGTGATGTTAAAGGAAAAGGGTTTAAATACATTCTTGATATTACAAATTTTGATGTTTTTTTTTTAGAACTAAGTCTTCCAGGTTAAATAATGTTATTTATAAGAAAGGAAATTGCTACCCTATAAAGGCTTCGTTAGTGCAAGATTTGCAGAGAATATTGTTAGGAAAAGGGGGTAGAAAGAACGTCAATAGGTAAGCTATAAACTATATCTACGATAAGTGGAATGAATGATCTTAAGTCATAAAGTCACAATATGCCCATAATGTTCTTACTGTATAATTACAACTTATACCGGTATAATATAAAGTTATAATATAATATATTAAATTGTAGACCAAGATATCCTGAGGAGATCAAAACTGCCATAGTATCATATCTGGTTGAAACAGTCAATCGAATATCTGACATTATATTTATTCGACTCAATTTATACAAATTCTTCCTGCTGCTTTTTATGAAATCAACATCCTATATAATTACTTGAAAATGTAGTTTGTAGAAAACATAATGCATTCCGACCAAAGGACGCGATGAGATAAAAGACTGTGAACAGCAATGATGATGAATTGATCACAGCAGTCATTCCGTTAATAACAAACGTTAACAAGGTGGCCAAAGATTAAGAAACCCGTGAGAGGGGTAAAAATATATAATTCCATAGATTTATAGTTCACAAGTAAGAACAGTCCTAGGAAATGCCATACAATAATCCAAGGAATTAAAGTCTATTGTGGTTTGCCTAATAAAATGTATATAATGTAGACAGTATTTATGTGTATCTTTCAGTTACACTGGAATTTCCGAATTAATTTTTGTCCTTAGTATAATATATAAGAACGTTATTTTGATATTAGTTTGTTTTTATGTCTAGAATCTCAAGATGGAGGAAACAATGGACCTCCAAAATGTGATTACCGGTCGCTTAGCAGATAAATTATTGTAAAATTAGGTTTTGGAGAAGATACTTTAAAAATTCAAGTAATAAACGAACAAGTAGTAGTTAAAAATGGGCACTTCAGTAATAAAAAGAAAAGAATTGACGATCTATACCGCAAAATTAATTTAAAAAAATATCATCAAGATGCCACTAATCATATATGTTGCAAGGTATAGAGTTCTTACGCATTTTCGAAGTATTTTAATTTGCAAGCCTTGATGAAGAAATATTAGCTAAGCTAAATAAAAAGGCTATGCATACAAATCTTACCAATCCGCACCCAAAACCAAATATTTTGGAGCCAGCTGTCTGGCGCAATGCTGGCCGCCTGGCGTCATCCTACCGTTTGCAACACTCGATGAAGGATGATTAACAAATATTTCGTAACTCGGGGTATAGTTTAAACATTTTGCGCCAAGTTGGTGCTTGTCTCCCTGTACCCGTCAAGCCAGAAGGGAGATTGCTATGCTAATAAAGAAATGTTACATTCAGAAATAGGATATGCAAAGAAATCTGCCCGATCCGCAAGACCAAATGGCTTGGAGCCAGCCTTCTTACGCAATGCTCTTGTACAAGTGGCTGCCTGTCGTTATCCCGTCTACAATGATGAGATGCATTACAATTGATGTGATACAACTCACAGCAGACAGACACCCAACAGGGAAAATAACTTAAAAGTCAAAACTGATATGAACGGATAGGGTTTAATTGGCGGAAGGCAGCAACTTGACCGTATTATCGACTTAACATCTTGATCCAAATGTTTTCTCGCTTTGAGTTGGCACCACTAATTAGCCTATTAGTAATGTGCATAGTTCTTTGCCTCTCACATCTTCACGATCTTGCCAAGCTACATCAGAATATCGTCAAGTCTACGAGGCCCAATGCTCTCTCTAGTCGCATACCTCCAAAGTATAGTTCCACTGTCTCTTCTCACAGAATCACGATGTCAGTATCTCATTTCTTCACATTCTATGACGGAATATACTCATCAACGTCCGAATGGTTTTGATTTGGGTGAACAATTTTCTTGGCATTTCCAATTCAATTTCCAATGTTTAATTTTAAATTGAAATCGTGTCTCACTCGTAGCTTGTTTACCTCTTAAGCATATCAAAAATGTTGGATTCAAGTAGCCGTACTTGACAAATCCTACACTGATAAAGACTGTATAATATCGTACAGGGTGTTAGTCACCGCAACGGGAACGCCGGTCAGTTTCAGAAATTTGACTATACATGCCGCTTTTTTGGTCTATGATAGTCTTCCTAACTCGCTTTTTGTGTTTTTATCTACATCTTTATCCTCAAAAGATTGACCCCTTTTTATTCCAACGTTGGCATCTGTCCTAACTGTAGAAAAGTATCGCATGCTGTCTTTGGAATGGGAGTAACGTTGCAACTTCAAATCTATAAGAGCATGACAACCTTCAACATTTTCAAGATGTCTGTATAGGTGACACTATCATCTTTCTTTTTCATCTGTTGGGCATTTATTTTGGTGGAATTTTTCGCGTTTTTTGCACAATTTTTCGGTTGGCTTTTTCCAAGTAAAACTTGCAAATTACTTTCGTCCACAAAAGCGTTTCTTACCAAGGTTTTCACTTAATTTTTCTTGCGCTTTTCGTTTAATTTCGCCGACACTTGCTCCGTCTAATACGTGTAACATGTGAGGAGATGAACTTGTAGTCTTCGCGTTTCTAATAAGATTATGAGTGTTCTTTGTTACGTTGGATACATGATGCACTCAGTGGCATATGTCTTATCTTTATGTTTTTATAATCGGACAAAATTTTGTTTTATTTATCTGACTTACCCGCTACTTGATAATCTAACACCTATATTAGCTGCAGCAAACAGGACGTTAACTACCGCAATAGGAACGCTGTCAACTGATTATTGCATTTCTCATTGACCGGTTTTTAAAGTTGATAGAATTTTTTATTTCCAAATTTGGTACATCAGGGGAAGGAAACTGGAGGGTACGGGGAGGCACTACACACTGTGGGACAGGGGATTCGGGGGGCAAGGTTTAGAAGCAGGCGATGCAGCAATTGGAAAACAAATGCGCCACGTCTCACACCCAGGTCTCGTCTACAGCTAATTGTTTAATATACATTCCTAGCGATTGCGCTCGCCAAAGTCACTAGCAATAATAATTTCTCATGTTTGTGACACCTGCGTGACATCAACATAATTGTGAGCGCCACAGCCAGATAATACGTTGAACGCTCAGGCGGCCACGCGTGGACAAACAGGTCAATTGATAACCCTTCAGACCGAGACGAAAGACGCAGCCACCTCTCTTCTCAGGGGCAAAGTCATAAAGAGTCTCTTTTTTTACTGGTACACGACATATTTTTGTAGAAAATCTGCAAGTTTCAGTACGCTTTGTGCTGTACGTAGTACTCAACTCACAACGGGTCTTCCGTCTGGGTTCCGTTCCTTCTATTGACGACTCGGCGGTGACTTTCCCCAATCGGATATTCTGACTAGTAATTAGGATAACGGTTCATTATTTCGATTTGTGGAGAATAAAACAGTTGTACTTGAATTCCCAATCCTGTTTTTGATTTGGTATACAACAATTTCTACCCGTGGCGAGGAAAACTATTTTTAAAACGGGGACACAGCAAGGGCTGAAGGATGCAGTTGTACCTTTCCAGAAGCGACAAGATGAGCAGGAGCAGTGCCAGCATGATACACAGCGATGTTGAAGCGACAAGAGAAACAACAGCAACTGCACCAAGAACCACACCTTGTTTTGCTACGAGCGCTTACGGCCATAACCGCACAGGCGCCCAGAGGAAATTAATACCAATCCTCTATAATTTGCACGATCGCAAGGAGAAATTATTATCATACACAGCAAGGTGAATGAACACCTGGTCTGGCGCGTTAATATCACTGGAGCATCACATCCAGTGAGCTATTAGTAATTACAAAATCTGAGCGCGCATGAAGCCATGAAAACTATGAAATTGAGGTACTCTATGAGATCACTTAATGTTTTTAACAAAGAGGGTCGCAAATGTGCTTCCCCAAACTGATTTATAAGCACAGAACGCAAACCAAGAAGACACACGCACAATAGATAGTTCATCTGAAGGCTGCAGTCAGAAATTGCGCTTTAATTGCACTTGTGTAGCGTATTACGTAGAGGGGTCATTATATATAT
>BOPP01000667.1:0-18101 GCA_017312745.1 Gryllus bimaculatus | reverse complement strand
TGAAAGAATTCCTGAATGAGCGTAAACATAATGAAACTAATTTGGGTTTACTTAATTTTGTATATATGTGCACTTTTCAGTTGGTATGTTGACTTCGGCACTGACGAGTCCTAGAAATATTTTTGGTCTTACCTGCAGAATTATCGAGTAACTATGACATATTGTTCTTATTCGTTCAGTGGGAAGAATGCAATGCGTGATTTGAAATGAAAAAAAAAGCTTGAAACTGTTTCTTCGTTAGCTATAAATTTCTTATTACAAAATCCAATTTGCAACCTCTGAAATCACGCAGTCAAGTAACACACTATTTATTGTTTCTTTTTTTGCCCCAAAGAACATTCGTGTCATTCGGGAACAACTGTTCTTTCGTTTTATAAGATGAAGCATATCGTTTACGTATAACACAAGAGGGATAGGACCTAAGGATCGAACCTTGCTCCATATTCTATTAGTAAAGAACCTTGGTGACAGATAAGAAAAATAGAATTTTTCGTGCCAGTACGGCGTTGATTTTCTACTCTTTGAGGATCGAGGAATGCTAGCGTTATCCTAATCTATGGGCCGATACCACGAATTCATAAAAAGATAATTTTGATAGCAAAAAGATGTATGGTTCACTGTAAGTTATATTAAGTGATTTATATACGTTTTGGCGATTAAGAATTATTGTGTAAATATTAGTAATTGACTGTCATCAAACAATTTCCAGTAATACAAATTACCGTTGAGATTAAAATGGCTTCACTAATAAATAATTTGTCTTTTTTATTAAACAATGCAGACATTATTCAATACGAACACGATTGATACGAATTGCATGAATAACCAATTATGCATTAACTGAACTACCAATTCAGCTTAACACAATACATTCGACTTCACAATAAACGGAGGTGTGCGTTATTAAGGGGACGCCCAATTTAATAATACCAAACTTCAGTTAAATTACGAAGAAATTCGCGTGACATCAGCTAAAAAGCTTAGGAGCAGCACTCCAACATATTTTGATTGATTACACTTTATAGTGAATGACACGAATGAAAGAAAATCAAAGGTACACATGTGTCATCAAAAGTATCCGCACGCGTCCAATTTAATGGAATTAGTGCCGGGTTTTTTTAATTCAGGTAGGGAGATTGCTCCCCCTGTAGTTTTGTGTAGCACCTATCACGGGCACAGGCCACGCTTGTCGTGTTTACAACACCTTCTTGCTTTCCACTGTCGTGAACAGCACATCCCGGGGAAATTGGCGATTAGCATCTTCCAACACGGACCCGCTAGCACCTAGGTCGATACTGTTATGGCGGCAAGAGGTTACCGACAAATAACCTCTCTGTCAATGGTACTAGCCTTACTAGCCTGCGCACAGGAGATTTTGAATCTTTCGAGAACACCTTTTTGGAATGTTCTGGAACACCGACATTCGATCCAGGCCCTCACCCGAGCCTACATCCTATACCTCTCCTCAGTGCAACACTCCGTGAAGAATGGGTGCCAGTTGCAACACTGATTGAACGTATGCGCTGGCGACAGTTAGAAGCTGTCATCAAGACTAAGGTGCGCCAACTACCTATTGAATTCCAGCTAACGATGGATGATGCGCGTCACCGAACTGGTAAGCTCATTTTTCAGAAAACGTACCAGGATACGTTTTATCGTTGTTAGTAGTTTATGTATAAAATATGGGGTACCATTAAAAAGCTTAACATAAAGTACTTAACACGTAAAACATCGATACCAAACTAAAACTGGCGTAAAACATTAATAATTGGACAATACTTACGATTATAATCAGGCTAAAAATAAGACTTGCATACAATTAAAAGAACATAATACCATATTGAAAGCAGTCGACATATAGCAAAACAATAGTTAGACACCTCCTACTGTACAACGCACCCCCAATATTGGGGTGTCCTGAAAAACTTAAGAACAAAAATTTTCAAGAAAATTCCACCACAATTAAACAAGTTACCTTGTCACGCATACATGCAATGCAAACAACTAAGCTAAAAATAAATAACAAAATATTGCCGTTATCGAGCAGTACCCGAAAAGTTTCTTACCGTAACCAATACATGCAATAACGGAACAATGGAAACTGAACCTACATTTTGAAAGAATTTCTGAATACAGTAAAAAATGACCCCTGCGAACCCAACTCGATTGTTATATTTCACGATGTTACCAATATTGTTCTTTCACTAGAACTATTACATTTGAAAATACACTAAAAAATATTGACAGTGACCCCGGGATATTTATGTAGTTGTGACATTACATCAGAGCGATCAACCTGTTATATATTTTGTTAATTCTGATTGGCCGCATTTCTTTCTTTAGTATTTACCGAAAATGTCATTTTGAAATGTCTGACAGCGATCACCTACTAACCTATTGTAGTT
Organism: Gryllus bimaculatus; assembly: GCA_017312745.1. Lineage (NCBI taxonomy): Eukaryota > Metazoa > Arthropoda > Insecta > Orthoptera > Gryllidae > Gryllus > Gryllus bimaculatus. The sequence goes on along the minus strand of BOPP01000667.1, from coordinate 15,696 downwards.
TGTTTTGCGAAGTAAGTATTTGTGTGGATCAGCAAAAATAAGCGATATTCTTCATAATGCACGATCACATAAGGAGAGAAAATCAGCATAAATATAATAAAGATGTAGGATTTCATCTATTAGCCCGGGAAGGAAAACCCCAAAGCACAAACGAATAGACAATTATTGAAACAACGAGTTCTTCTCCTATCTACTTCCAAAAACGTGTTTTCTTCTCCCCTGGAACTGATGTTTACGGTACGATTACGAAGCCCAAATTTTACAGCGACCGATAAATATTAGTTATTCTAAGGGTATACGCAATCCAGGGCACATCCTTATTTAGATTAAGTAGGCTAAAACAAAAAATATTATGGGTTTCAATTGAATGAAGTCAAATATTTAATCGAAAGATTTAAAATTAAGATACTCGGTGCTTCATTCTTTGAATACCAATACATTGATAAAAAGTTTTTTTTATAAATGTCCGTATGTTGACCGAACTTAAGTTAAAACAATGTTGCAAGTCTCTCTATTAAATATACAACAGCACTGTTCTGAGTTCTAGTTGATATTTTCCATGGCATTATATTATCAAATCTATGCTGACAGATTGATAAACAGTTCGCGTTAAAATCTTTACGGAAAATTTCTGGTTCGCACTTATAGAAATCTGTTTAATAATTCTTGTTAGCATAAGGATCAAAAACTGTCAAAGATATAATTGTTTGGAAATTTCATATTTTTGTCATATTATAAAAATAGTGAGACCCGTTATTTACTGTTTCGAGGAATATCTAGTACATTTTTTGGTCATAAGGCAGTTGCATGAGGTATACGGATTAATGGAAAGATTAATGCTAGGCGCAAAAGTTTAATACTTTTCTGCCTACGTTCGACTTCCTTCATTAATATGATGTTAGCAAATAACTTTAGACTTAAAGTGCTGAAAAGCGGTAGCCCACAAAGTAAGTGATTGTCTTCTGCTGGGGAGTCCTGTCAGATTCGTAGCGTGGGGCAGGGGGTGGAGCGCGTGTGCCAGTTCTGAAATTAATGGCTGTCCCAGGGGATTCATGGTTTAGGAAAGATATAAAAATTTAAGACCGTGTACGGTTTAAGTCGGCGTTCGAAAAACTCTATTTTCCGGGTGGTCGACACCAGCTGTTGAGTCGTAGACGGCGCACGGCAGGGCGGCGGGGCTGAAGCGGACTTTCCAAGACATATTTTCGGCTCCGTCAAAATCCCAAAAACAATTTTTTTTACGTTTACACAACTTTATTGCTTCATTACATACATTCAGAACGTAAAATTGCAGACAACCCGTGGAACAACGAGAGGGCGCTGTGAGTAGCACAGAGGAGGGTCTTATCTCAAACGCGAACATAGCGTATGAACAAGAGTTTGGCTGGGATTGTTGTTTTAAGACCAGTAACTGCTTTTTGTGTAATAAAAGACGTACTCTTTTTAGTCCGCTCGATCATAATCATTACTTCATGACTGACTCTGAGGGTATGAAAAGCATACACTCAGACGTAGAAACGAATTACTTTCAAACTGCTCTCGTATTCCCAACACATTCAAAAAAATAACTGCCAAAGATGTTTTGTTACAAGATTCATATTTGAACGCAAACATTCGGTTTCTGAGAAAATTGATTAAGAAAACTTTTTCAACTATACTTTCCTCGAAGATAATTTAATAAAGGGATATGGGTTACATAACTTATGCTTCTTATAGTAGATAATACACTGAGAGCCACAAAACTGGTTACACCTGCCTTATATCGTGTAAGGCTCCCGCAAGCACGCAGAAGTTGTCGTCACACGAGTTATTGACTCCGACTAACGCTGTAGTGCTGGAGGGTAATTAACACAGAGCCTCCACCAGGGTTTTCGAAAAGTCCCCATTAAATGGGAGAAACATGGATCACAGAGGTTGTCGCCATACTCGTGTCAGCATGCCTTCGGCTTCAAAATCCCACATCGAACAATATGTCTCGAACGCTGTTACTGTTATGGCCCCGCAATTGTTGAAATCTGCAGATTTTTTTTTTTCGAAGGACTTGCATTTCTTGTCACGGTTATGATTCTCCACAGTACGTCGACGGTCCCGTTCTTCAAGATTTTAGTGCCACGCAGCGATCGGGATGTTTGTATTTTACCGAATCCCGGTCATTCACGGGTACACTCGGTTCGGGAAAATCCAAATTTTCATCGGCGACCTTGAGAGCTTGCTCCTATGCTCCATCGCTCTTGCGCGACTATAACACCACGTTCAACGTCAATTCTTGATAACCCTGTCACCCTGAGCAGCAGTTAACCGATATGTCTAACAACCATCAGACCTCTGGGTGTCGTTATCATGTTAGGTTTAGATTGCACCCCGGTTAATTGCCGCCAGCATGCCCCGTTCCCACCGAGCGCCGTTAATCTGATGCTTCCAGAACTCTTTATTTCAATATGCATGGAGTGTACCAGTTTTTGGCTCTTTCGATGGTATGTAATAACAGTCCAAATTAGTTTCTTTCTTCACTCATAACAAGCCTTGTCTGTCCAAGAAGAATACCAAGGTAACCCGTTTACATATTGACAACATTATTCGATTCCACGGAGGCATCCAGCCGTGTGCTTACTTGCTACGCGCTCGGCCAGGAAAATCCTGTGTAATTACACCCCGAACGACGCACGGATCAGACCCCGCGATGGCAGACGGCCCGACCTCACTTTGTAGCGGCAGGCCCGCATAACAGGAACCGGGACTTTTGATCCGCGAGAACCAAAACCACCCCGTCGGCCGCGGTATTTTGAATAAGCCTGCTTTTCGCTAATGAGAATGTGAGTTTCAACGTCTTTCCACTTATTTGTTGACAAGTCATGCAGGAGGCCACCCATGTGTGCATCCGTTAGTCGCGATTCTGATTGAAAATAGTTCAAATTGTTGTTATTCTGGTCTATACACGGAAAACAGTGGCCTAGTTCCCACCTAGTCGATAAGTACTTGTGCAAAGATTATTAATAACGCGACAACCGGTTCCACGCATCATGAGCCCGACGTGTGTTTCTTTGGTAATCGCCGATCATTATAAACTTATGAGGGTCCTGAAAATAGAGGTCATGTGGTCAATAATGTTGAAAGTATGAACAGTGATAAGAAACTAGCGAAAAAACTAAAAAATATTCGGTTATGTAATAAAAATCTATCAAATTCTATCGAACGAGATATAACACAAAGTAATGAACTGAAATACTAAAACATCTGACTCATGTGCCACGCTGTTATTACATCGACAGGGTGTTGAGCTAACTGAAGACTACAAAGAGGAGCATAAGGCACAGCACAGTTATAGAACAACACAATTTCAAGTTGCATTTAAAAGCGAGATAAGCAGTTAATACCCAATTTGTAATACAAACCAGCATTGCAGGTACTAGAGCAAAAACATCCTCCACAATGGGTATCAATAGGGGCAATGACGTATATCGTTTCCCGTTGGATATAGTACTGGTCTTTTCAGACGAAAAACCAACATAAACTTTTCGACAGAGTAGTTGGCGACTGGACTGTCCACCCATAGTTAATGCACTGTCAAAGGTTCCGGCTGGTGGCAAGGAGGAAACTGGTTGCAGTCTCGTGAAGAGTCAATAAAACGTACGAACGATCCTTGGCAATAAAAAACTATATAACGTCAAAGAAAAATCAACGTGTGTGCCTTGACGATCTGCGAATTTAACTCTTACCCTCTTTCACGTCTGCATGCAATTATGTATTGCACCTCAAACCAATTGCAACGAACTCCTGAAACCAAAGAAAAAAAAAGGGAAAGGCGTAGGAACTAGCAATTAAGAGGGATGAAGGCAAGTCAAGGAAGACTACGCCCACAGCACACAAGCAGGGTATGGTGGAAATCCCGAACTCAGACAAGATAGTACCGCCAGAAACGCGTCAGTTACCTGCAGACTTCTCACCTCCTCTGAGAATAGTCAAAAAACCCTATTACGTGTCACACTCTATGAATAATGTAAAAAAACGCAAAAAATGGTCTGGATAATTAGAATGAAACAACCAAGAGTGGTCTAAAAGTGTGTCGATGACGCGTGTTCGCGCGCCAAGTGCAAAAAAAAAATATGATCAACTATTCCCTAAAACCATGGCGTATCTTCGTTGAAAGTAAAAAGAGATTGCTCTGGAGATGCTGTTCAAAACTCAAAGTGCGAGGGACCACGTGAAAGCAGAGCCCACTTGTCGCTCGTCATGTGCCACTGCGCGATGAGCGCAAGGCGCAGACGGGCTCTGTCGCGCCAGAAGGAGGGTCCTGGGTGTGGCTCAAAAAATCTGGTGGCGCAACCTAGCACGCAACAGTTTTTCTCGAAGAATTGTCAACTATCTAAGAAAGCGATCCCCTGAACAGTAAACACGCTTGCGGAGGAATTTCACCAGGTCAACGATTGAAGAAACTTACGCATACTCATACAGTGCCCCAGTTCTACAGGCTGGCAGCAGATTTCGTATCGTGTTTCATCCTAGTCAAGTGAAGCCTAGAGCTTTGAATACCGAAAATACTGAAAACTGGTCCGCGGGAAAAAAGCGAAACGGAATTGGAATAAAAATGACAAGAGTTCCTCATCATCTAATACAGTTCACTACTGATCACCAAAACATGATAAGACTACGAAGCGGAGCCTTAGTAACAATTAATACAAAAACGATCCCAGTTTTAGAACTTGAAACTCACTCGAAACACATTCTTCTCTTCTGCATTCTTATCTCAAATCATCTCCTCTCGTAAGATCAGTGGAACCCTTCAACCTTTCATGTAGGTATTATTACTTGTGGTTACTGAATTTGTTGGCATGTTCATGCTACTGCGATCACCGTCACTTGTATTATATTTACAACCTACTTGTTTCCTGCTGAAGTTGACCAATAGACCGACCCACCCACGACCTGTCTCTTGTTTTCGGGATGTTTTATCGTCAGAGATGCCTGTTATCTAACTAGCATTGAAACTGGCCATCTAGTAAAACTAGACCTGAAAAGGAGCACTAAAAGCGGGTCATAGAATTGAATTGGCACTCCTCCGACAGCACCAATGGATTTGACGCTCTTGCCGACCTGGCGCTAAGTGTATGAAAGTGACCCGTCGATACAGATTTGGGACAGTCTCAAGGAGTGGAAATTGTCCGAGGAAAGAATAATGAATCAGTTACAGACACCAGATCAAAAGTTGTTCGGATGGTATTAGATGGAAGAAGAAGGCGCACCCGTGATAGTAAAATAATATTTGAGAACGAGTTGAACGTTGAAACTATGGAATTCGCAGACTATCAGTGGTGTCTCTAAGCACAGATGAGGATCCAGACCGCAGAAGGAAAAAACGAGTTCTCTGTGAATGGTAGTTAGAGTATTGAGTTTCGTGAATCTGAATGAAACAACTCATTAAACTTACCATTAATGGCAGTGGTTAAACGATCAAATTAAGGCAGCATGGAAAGAGCATCACTTACCGCTAAAATAGAAAATCAAAAAATTCAGACTCGATAAATAAGAATTTAAAGGCAAAAACTACTACGTACATGAGACATTCATAATGCCCATGACAACACTAAACACTAAAACAGTTTCAAGTAATGCACTTGTTTAGGAACTTGACAGTTGGTAAAGGGGAATGGTTGACATGGGCCAGTGCGTCGTAGTGAATAGTAAATAGCTAAAGTCGAGAGTCGGCCGACCAAGTTATAATTACTCCGGAAGAGTTTTTTTAAGGAGACATGTTGTCCAAAAACTGTATCTCAAAATGAATCATGCTAATTATGATTTCACAAGATAGCGGTAGTGAGAATGGATATGCTAGTCTGTGTAGCAATAATGACGATAAGACGACTGTTATCTTTTCTTTCTTGTGTGTGTTTGAAATGAATCCATCGACAGCTATATAAGCTCTGGAAATTTGGAAGTCAAAAGAATGTTTGTCTAAAAATCCGTTATTTTTCAGTACAAAAAAGATGAAATTATAAACGGTCGAGTGTATTGAGTAATACACTAGCAGTTGAGTATTCAGTTTATAGGTTTCCTCTTCCAAATTCTTTGATATGTACCAAATGATGAGGTACATCTGAACTAGCTTGTTTTCATAACAGTAGATCTTCAAAATACTCACTATTCTTGGTAGGTAAGAAAGATTAGTACTATCGAAAAAAAGCCCATAATAATAGTTGAGTACTATATGTAAATGATTCTGCAGCCCCTTGCGTGATGTGTGTGGACATTGTAGAGGATCCGAGATCAATTCAAAGTATAGTTTACTCGGTGCAGCCTTCGAGTAATTCTCATGTCTCTCGCTTGAGCCTGACCATTCCAAGAAATTTAAATCTCTCATACACATTCATCGACACAAAGAAAACTATTAATAAAACATTAAATGCCTTCCTATTGATACTAGATATTTTGAATATAAAAGTCAAAATGTTTTAATATAAAAACTTATTATTGTACTCCTTGCTTTGTTTCACAGCAAGGCCACTTGATAACTCAAAGTCGCTGTATATATAGTATAAAACCCATCTATACAGTAAAATTTGACAAACTCAAGAAGGAGTGGTTCTGTAATTGTTATTTACCCGATTGTCTCACTGATACAGTGTAACCTCCAATACTTGTTGAAAGTCAATTGGTAAAAAGAGTAAAGTTTTAAAACACAGGGATTGTTGCCTTTAAAGAAATTAAAGAGAGAATAACAGTTGGACATGATCAGTACAGACACTCACTACCTAAAGCCCTATAAGCGGTTATCCCTGTCACAAGCAGTTACCATCTCCACGGTCGATACGACATGTTTGACGCAGCAGCTCATTGCAAGAATATAGCTTTCAGATCGTGCGTAACGCGTGCCCATAGGTCGGTGGGTTCAGCAAGGCGATATCGAACCATAAAGAAACATTGGCATTGGACGCGAAGTACGAAAGCTCTAATAAGCAATGCAACGCGACGAGCCCAACCTAATTTAACGGAGACTTTTCAAGCACAACCTAATCGTTTTGCTAAGTGACTTATGTAAATAGTGCCCATTTCCATCCGGCTCCAAAAGAGCCCTATATGTGATAAAGCTAGCATAATCGATTGCCAGATTTCGCGATATTTCTCCATATATTCACCGCATGTGCCCAATCTATCTAACCTCCAGCCTCAATATCCAGCAGCTTGTCGCAGAGGCCCCCCAAAATCAGCGTATTGCCACAGGGCTTCACTCAGCATAGGCATCCAATCCCTTCTCCGTCTTTGCATGTGGAGCTCCGATTACTTTCTATATATCTACAGTGTACAGTTGGATCGGAAAAACGAATCGCAAAGAGAACTTGATTGTTTAACGACGAAAAAGGTATAATCGAATGCTAGCGCAAAAGTAAATTCGGAAACAACCTATGCCTTTAGATAGTTTAATGAGCAGCGTATGAAAATAAATTCCAGAAACACAAGCCAAGACACAATATAGTCCGGTATTCTCGCCGACAACTTACGGTAAAGATTTGTGTGTCGCTGCTTTAGTTGAGCGAAGTGAGATTTCTAGCTGACAAAGCCCACATGTGTGAACTCACGGTACTCGCGCATACCGACAGCCCCAAAAAAAAAAAGTCGAACGAACCGCGCACAACCAAGGTACATTCCGCGTCCAGGATAGTTACAGGTTGACGGGCTTAAAAAACAGCGACTAATTCCACGAGCTCCGCCATTCTGAAGACTAAATCCCCATATCCGTCCGAAATAAGCATGGCTCTTGTCAGAGACCAGAAGGAGTACCAACGATATTCATTCACAGCGTACGATAGCGGGAGTACTATTAAAAAAATGGGAAGTGTCTAACTCTATTAACTACTACTAAACCAGCAGACGAATTTCAAATTCTGTCAGCCTTCATGCAGCTCGTTGCATGTATTTTGCAAATGTGCATTTCCACCTGAGATACGGCATAAAATTTTGAGGAATTGAATTATGTAGTACTGAGACCTTAAGATTGCAAAAGAAAATTATTTGAATAGTGAAAAAATGACATCCGCGTGATACAGCAAGCCTCTCTTTGTTGAGATTGGAATCTTACCATTGCCTTGCCTATATATTTACGAATGTGTAATATTTGTCAAAAGTGATTTACTTAACAGTGGGAACATATTTTCATGCAATATTGATATTTATAATTACAACACATGTCGTAAAAATCACGTTCATCAATTGTGAGTATCAGCAGTTCACTATCAGAAATTCACATACAAAAGATGTACGTTACTTTACAACGCACTGCACGTAACGCAATGACATTAAACAATTGAAATCGGTTCACAAGTTAAAATTGAAATATTTACTGCTGCATAACTGTTTCTATACAATTAGAGACTATACTGATTATCGAAAAGAAAAGTTATGTTGATTTTAACTAACCAGTGATATTTTGAATTAGTTTACATTTGTATTGTATAATTTTTATGAAAAATCCATAATATGTTTTTTTGTTAATAATGTACTTCAGTTTCCGTGTCAATGATCACCATCTCGATTACGTTTTTGTCCAGTTCCCCTGATCCATTGAGCAAAGGCTGAGATGGCCTCTTCTTTTTGCTTCTGGACGGAAATGTAGCTTCACTATGCGCACGTTTTGTTGAATTCTCTTTTGTTTGTAACGGTAGGAGTAGAGGTAAGGGAAAGTTACTATTTTGTTAGAAATGCAATTCGTTTCCCGATGCAAATCATACTTGCAATTTGTTTAGCGATGCAAATAAGTTTTCTTTAACTCGGAAACAAAAATGTCTATTTTTTTCTAATATTGCTAATTTCGCAATGTTTAAAATTTATTTTTATTTATTTTTTTTAACTTTTACTGATCTTTCAACTATTTATAATTAAAATGACGGGAAGCGATTCTTGAACTCAAGAAAACCTGCGCAGATAACATTTTTTGCTGTTTTTTGACTAAATAAATCTAAATCTAAAAAAGGCAACTTACTATGCAATTCTTGAATTAATATGCTGTGTTACAAATTGATGTCTCACACACAATTATTTATTGCAAATTTTTTTTAATTCATTTTGTTTTATTACTGAAATTGATGGTCAGTCAATACTAAATTGCTCCTAATGAAATTCTTTAATTTAATGTATTTTATTACAAATTGCTGCTCAGTTAAACGCATTATTGCTCACTTTAATTTAATATGTTTGTATCATTACAATTGCTGTCCTGTTAAAAAGCACAATATTATGTACTAGAATTCCTTTTACATTTCTTAAGAATTATTAAATCTAATTTATATTATGCTATTTCTATAATTTCATTTCACGTCACTCATCCAAACCAAATTTATTTCAGTGTTCTGAAGGTTCACCTTCAGTGGCTCCTCGTGGTTTAACTATTTTTATTTCTCGGAGCAACCAGAAAATGTTATGTGGGAGCATGTAAGTTTGAAAACCTACCTTGCGGCTTACTTGTGCGCTTCACCGGTTAACTCTCCAATATGTCTTTTTAAATTGTAAGGATTTAAAAATTATTTTTATCATTTCAATTTTTATTTTCTCTCACATTCGTCGTAAGAACAGAAAGTATAGTAATTGTGCGCCGGAAATAACAAATTTCCTGCCGAAAATTGTATTGCCGGGGCCTGGTGACAAAAAAGTGTATAAATTGTGCTTCTATGTATCGTAAATTACTTCTAGTTCTAGGACGTGGTGAAGTAAGTATCCAAGTTTTTTGAATCCTCTTTACCTAAAAAGCAATTGATGGAAAAACGTTCGTTTGTTCGCCCGTCCATCCTTCCCGTGCTACCTGCGTGAAGACAAGTCCTGTCACACTGGCCCTAGCAGAGTGCGGTCGCGAGTGAGGTCGCGTCTGGGATCTGACCTGAAACAGGAGTTAATGCGGGCTGGTCAATCTTTTCTGTTATCTTATACGTTTCTCCAAAATCAAATAAAATACACTTGTCAGTAGTATGTTTACAGGTTACGTTTTAAGTCTCTCCTCATATTGATTTGATGTTAATATAATGTCCATACCCGTGAAAGACAATTTTTTGTCGAACAAAGATCAGTACATATAGATTTCAAAAAAATCTCCTCGTTAAGGGAGCAAATTTTGAGGTGTAAATGACGTCGATGACGCTGCCACGCTACTGGGGAGAGAGAGGTAAGAGGACAGGGCATGAAAGTGAGTCGGAATAGAAGTGATTGGAGAGTGAGCGGAATAGAAGTGATTGGTTCATTATTTAATATCTAAATATTTCCTATCAAGCATATTAAAATTTATGATCGTATTTTTACAAGAATTTTAATTTTGACATTACTGCACCATTATTATCGATATTCAACACTGAAGATATTTTGACACGCGGCATGGGATTGAAATCGCCCACTTTTTCTATATAAGCATGATGTAACGAAAACAATGTTCTCATATATCAAATAAAGATCACTAACGGATGTCTCAAGTAAAGAAATATTACAGCATCTGAATTGTTAATATTGTTTACACAATTTTTACTATTGTTGAAATTGTATCGTGGCAATCTATGAAAAATAGCTAGACAACATCTCTTTTGAAATATCCTTGCAAAAATATAATTGGCATAATTTGTGATATATTTCCCAATGTTGACAAGTTTCTATTATGCTACTAAAGAGCTTACCGATATCACTTCCCAGTGATATTAATTTCAAATTTTAATAATTGATATTGTTAATAAATAATGCAAAAATAAAAAGAGGATTTCTAGTTTTCGAAATCTTCACTCAAGTTAAATATTATCTTAAATGATTTTATATAACCACCAGATAAACAAGAAATTTGAAAACATTAAAATGTTATGAATCGATGTATTTTTTAAAGAAGCTTTTAATAAAAAGAAAATCACAAAAACGTCTTTGAATAATCTTTAAAGAAATTGGGAGTTTGTTTTCAATATATTTAAATGCTAATATGATTTTTCAATTACAATTTTTAAACCGAACTGTGTCATCAAATCTTTCCAACTGATATTAGGTTTCAAATGACCCCAGAAACGGTGACTGAAGTATTAAACGCGATTGGTGATGCTCTCTCGCAATCCAAAAAAACTCCAGGAACCTTGAGTAGTGGTATCGAAATAAGACACCGTTTTAATCACAGAAAACACATCGTTATTGTTTTCTAATGATAAATTGTACACATAACAAATATTTTCTGTCCAGAAGACAAACCTCGACACATGAATGTGCACCAAACCTCAAAATACATTTGGTTGTACATTAACACGCAAATCATCAGAGTTTCAATTAATTCGAAAGTCAAAAATTCCGGAAATACGTCTACGTTCTTTATTATTTTTTCTCGAAAAGCGATTTCATGTTTTCTCAAATTATCCGAAAGAAATGTGCAATGTGCTCAAATGAATTGAGTCTCTCGACAAATGCATAGTGCAATATTATTGGCATAACTGTCTGAAAAGATGTAACGGATGTATAGATTGATTTTAGATGAGATGATGATTATGATTAGGGTACAAGGACGCTTCAGAGTCTAAGGTCATTGGATCCCATGTCAATTGGTATTGAGATCATAGATCCACTGTGTCAGGGGTCAGTTAATATATCTTTTATTAATTACAAGGTAAAATGGATATAAATATAGTGAACTCTGATTAATTTTAAAAATAAAATAACTGTAAACGATAATGTAGCTTGAACAATGCAAAGTTGGTTTATCAGAGGCATCCTCGTCTCTCAGACTACATCAATAAAAACAAATTTATACTCGTAGTTGTAAAAAGACGCGGAAAAAATTTAATTTCCACAATTTTTGAAAAGTCATGGACTTTTAAAAAAATGTGACCTGCTCGCAGCTAAAATTCAACGATGACTTTTTCGTAATTAAAATTCAAAATTTAACTAAAATGTTGATGCCATTTTGGAAAATGTTTGGAACGACCAAGGGGCATCATGCAAAATACTCACCATCATCCCTTCAATCACAAGCGCTTATATCCTTCTCCATCATTATATCGTAATGGAATACAACTTTATATCCTAATGCAATATAATCTTGAATATTAAATTTTTAAATAAATTTAATTCGTAATTTTTTTTTTCAATTTTCGAGTAGCATCTGAGATATTACAAGGCAATTTTCTATCAACGACATTGTAATTTGCAAAATAGTGCATTAGTGATATCGTCTAGTGAAAAGCAGTCTCATAGCTCAAGTAGTACGGTGTTTGCTTAATAAGCCAGAGTGCTCGGGGTCAATTCCTGGTTGGGGCATGTTTTTTTTCTCATTCCTTGAAAACCTTTCTATGCATGGAGCATAATGCATTGAAACTTATTGAAGGAACGTGATTTATTTAAAACGTTTCGTTTTTCATTAATTTAAGGTAAGAGTTTTAAGAGAAAGATGAAGGGCTTATTGCGTAAAGGTTGTAATATATTATGTGATCGTTACAGATAATACGAGAAAATAAGAGCTGTTTTTTATTATAAGTAGGTAAACACGCGGAAAATAAATTGAAAGATTGAAGCTCTTTTTTGTTTTCTTGCAGCTGATAAATATTTCTTAGATTCTAGTGATTTCTTGCAAATGGATTCTCTATTTCAGACAGTTTCGAAACGCAGCAGGGGGTTTCCAATCTCATCACGTCTGCTCATCAAACCTTGTCCGTATGAGAGGAAAATGTAGGGGTTCAGCTCAGCGAGTCTCACAGCCAAGCGACTGACAGCGAGAATTACATAAGCTGAAATCAAGCACTGAGCAATCCAGCACTGAGAGATGCAAGTGCTTGTGAAGTGTTTTCGGAAGTAATTCTATCCCTTTAACGAATAGTGAATATAGATAATAGTTATTTATGGCGTCGGACAGGGCATCAAAGAAGCGATGCAGGCCGTGAACAACACTACATCCGAATCCATGCAACATTCATTGGAGTAGCAACAACAACTCCTCATAGATCAGCAACATCAGCAAATGTAGGCGCAGCAGCATCAACTTCAGGAACATCACCAACAACTGGTACAATTGCAACAGCAACTACTGGACCTTCAAACGCAAGTACAAAACAGCCAACGCTCTAGTTGGCCACCCTTGCAAAACAGTGCACCTGCGCCAACTGAAAAAAATGAGCCCAAAAGACAGATAATTGATTCTGTTTCACGTTATGCTATTCCTTTGGGCAACAGGTTAGAAACGTTAAAAAACGAAACAGAAGAAGACAACAATATCAGTTCCGCTGAAACAGTGATTAAAATTCTTCCTATAATCATACACAATTTTCTTGATTCAAAAAAGTTACCAATTAAATGTAAAAAACTGTCAAAGATTACATCATACTCAAGGTAACTGTGGGCACCCGTCAAAATGTGTTCATGTTTAGATAATCACCACTATTCAAAATGCATGGAACCTTAAACGGAAACAACTAGAAAACGTATGAAATATAATAAAGTTCACACGACAAATTGAAAAGGTTGTGAAGTTTATCACAAGCTGCTGAAAAATCAAGCAAAACGGTATAGCCAAAGACAACAGACTTTTAAGACTAGGAAATTTCACGAGATAAAAACTTTGTACGAAAGCAAGTTCCTGAAAATCGTGTAAAATAGACAAACACAACGCAATGTCCTCCCAGAAATCCCTGGTTTTCAAATCCTCAAAATTTTTAGAGTTGTCCCGCAAATGAACTCCAATCTTCCTACATAACAAGGGCTGTTAATGACAACAATCATTAACCATGTAATAAACGCACTCATTGGCACTCCAAGTAATAAACACACAAATTGATATATTACTACAATCAGCCATCAATAATGTACTAAATAAAAATTCAGAAACAAACATTCTCAACTGGAACGCGAAGGGAATTAAAAGACAAGAAAATCAATTGCGATACTTAATAACGAGTCACAACATAAATATCGCTTGTATTTCAGAAACTCACTTTCTACCACAAATCAAGTTTTTAATACCAGGGATTAATATCAATCGCAACGACCGTTTCTCAGTGAAGACCGCAGGAGGTGTAGCCATACGACTACTGCACAAAGCTATAAAACATCTGTTCATTAACAGTCCTACGAGCACCAACCAAGAAACTATGGCAATAAACTCCAAAATAAAAAGAATAATAAAGACACAACCATAATAGCGGTATGTAAACATCCTAATAAATTATTCCCTAGAAAAATATCTACTGAATTTTTTGGAAATAACAATAATATCATGGTAATAGGCAACCTTAAGAGAGAAAAAAGCGCATGGAGATGCAACACAACATCCCTTTAAGAGAAAAATCGAGCTACCTATAATTTAAGCATTCAGGCCCCAATAGAACTCACTCATTAACCTTACAACAATAATATAATTCCGGACATATTGGATATCCTCATCACAAAAAATATTAATTTCCCGATATATAGAAAAGTAATTCGTGAACTGGACACGTATCACAACCCAATAATCTTATCATTTCATCCTCTCTATCTATTATCTTTTTTATAAACAACAAAAAGATAAAATTAACTGGTTTAAATTCAGGGAAAATTTAAAAATCAACCACAAACATCCGTACAACATTCAATTCGCAAATGACTTAGATAATAAAGGCAAAGGACTAGTCACCAATATACAAGGATCCCTCACAAGTTCTACCACTCAAAAGAACCAACACAATAAACAAACAACTAATTGCAATAAAAATCATGAAACTAATAAAATGTAAACATAATTTAAGACGCTATTGACAAATGACAAGACGAACATTTAAAAAGAAAATTAATGAAACAGACGAGACCCAGTTTAAACAAAACTAGATATACAAGCTTCCAGACTTTTCTAAAATAAATTCACCCATAATCTAGGCATATGCGTTCTACCATGCAGAGATTAAAAAGACAAAAACAAGAACTTCCATTAATTAAACTAGGTTCAGAAGTGACAAATTCTGATGTTGAGAAAACAACCTAAGGATGACTACTTTCAAACGTCATCAAATTCAAACCCAGTCGAGAACGATCAGTTTAATAAACAAGTACATGAATTCAATCAGACACCACTATATACAGCACCAGTCAGAAGTTAGACAAGAAATCAAAAAATCAAAAACTAAGAAATTAGCAGGATACGACTCTATCTCGAATAAAGTTTTAAAATAACTAAATAACAATTTGATAACAAGTATTGCAGCAATATTTCACACAGCTCTCAGACTATCAATCCAACAATTGGAGATGTGCAACAGTGCTACCATTCCGCAAACCAAGAAAGAATCCATAAGATTCAGCAAATTATAGACCAATAAGCCTGCTCACTTTATTGTCGTAAGTATTAGAGAAAGTGATTAAAACGAATAAAAAATTTCCTGATAACCACACACATAATCCCAGACACAGAATTTGGATTTGACCAAACCACACAACAACAGCAACTATTACGGTTAACCAAATACACTAACGCAATAACACTATACAAATACACTAATAACAATACACTATCGCAATATCCTGAAGATAAAAGCTTTCAACCAAGAATGTCATCAACGCCTTTCCTACAAATTAAGACAAATAGGTACTCCAGACTACTTGTAAAAAATTATTGAAAGTTTCTTAAATCGAAGATTACAGACAAAATTAACGATGCCATATCATTCTTACGAGATATTTCAGCAGGAGATCCTCAAGGGTCCACATTATCCTCAGTAATATATATATATATATATA
>BOPP01000666.1:0-18157 GCA_017312745.1 Gryllus bimaculatus | reverse complement strand
ATTTGTACATAGTTGTTTATAGTGTCAATTGTACGTATTATTACTGTAAGCACTTCTTTGTTTAAATATGTCGTCCGATCATTACTACTTGTGTACATTCAGCAGCTGTGCGTGTAATACGTTATTCAACGAAATGTAATGGCCGTTTATCGTCATATCTTGTATAGTTTCGCTATTCATTATACTGTGAAGTACTTACTGTTTTTGACAAAATAATCAGTAAATATGTACTTGTGTTATTTTTTTCCTTTCCTTCCCTTTTTGTAAGTTTCAAATTATTTCTGCAACTACTTTCGAAATTTCGGTTTTCTTAATACTGTAATCGTTTAAATTGAAAAATGCGGTAGATTTGCCAGCCAAATATACGAACGTGCACGAAGCCCAACTATCGACGTGTTCAAGTTTGTAATATTGCTTTTCTTTCGCTATTCAACATTGATGGCGCGCATCTTTTGTTGATGTTGTCGTCGTTCAGTATTTAGCGTTACAGCACAAGGAGATGAACAGTTATATCAAGGAGTCAACTCGGGCATTGACATTTCACGTATAACGGGATAAATCATTAAATGAAGCATAACTTTCTGCAGGTACTACGATTGAGATCAGATACGATGTTTATAGTTTTATTTTCAAACTGTTTCTCTCAAACACTTGTGGAGCAGCCATTTTATTAGCATATTAATAAGGCGAATAGTTTTGAATCGCATAGCAGAGTTTTACACATATTTAGTAGTTAAAGCAAAAACTGATTGTTCTGTTTGTTTTTCTCTGTGTCAGATTCATTACACACTGAAGACTTAAAAATATTTCTTCAGGCGGTCAAGTTGAGCTAACATCTTGCTATGTGTCAACATGTCGGGATCACATTCATTAGTACTGTATGGCCAATGTTGAGATTAGTATCCTTTATACATTCTATACTATAAAAACAGTTGTAGTGAGAAATAGTTCTGTTAAGCAATGTGGACCATATTCACCACAACATTTTATTTATTATTTAAGTGGTCCTTATTAATACACTCAATTATTTCAAATCAGCTTTGCTTTTATTATTGGTTGACATCATCCATTTTTTTTTTTTTTTGGTACTATGTATGAGTTGAAATAAAAAAATAATCGAGTTGTTTGTTTGAACAGGTAGGTTTTAGACAGAAGCAGAGGACAAAATCATTTAAAGGGTTTTACAGCAAATAATATTGATATGAATTATCAACTTGTGCTACCAAAATCAAATCTTAGTCACCAAATCAAATTAGAAGATTAGAGACTCATACAACTGTTTGCAAGACCTAAAAAGAAGCAAACCTACTCATAACATAATAACAGAAAAAAAACTCTACTGATGTTTTGGAATGTACATAATAATGTAAACACTTTATATTCATTGTGATATCTACCCTCTTTCTACTGACTTTGTCACATTGTCTTGGTCATAAGCTTCATTTTATACTTCAAATGAAGCATTTACTCTTCTACTTACAGCATATTTAAGCCAAGCTTGGAGAAACAGAAAAGACAGATGTTTTAGCTTTCTTTTATTGCTTTATCCTTCAATAGATAAATTTACAGCTGCAAACTACCTCTGTCATGTTTTAACATGGACTTTTGTAAGTGTTAAATATCTCTATGTATATGTCAGTAGGTAATGAGTTAAAAGCATATTCTATGGAAATTTACTGTTGTGTCTCTCAAACAACTTCAGAATAATTTATCAGCCATTGTAAAAACACATGAAATCTAATGTCAATTCTGTTTTCACACATCAGTGAATGAGTCAGACAATATGAATTCACATCTGAAACTACTGTTTATTGAGCCTTTCTCCTTGTAAGTGTTTTCTCTTAAGTTTTCAAATTTCATTTAGTTACTACCTATATTGCTTTCTAATTCAGTGATGAGAGATAGACATTAGTCATTGAGTACCTTGGAGAAGTACACATAAAAGTGTTCTATTGAAGGCCTATTTTATTTAAAAGTTTTTGTGCTGTGAAGCAAGTTGTGGGTTGGCCCAAAAGTACTAATTATTTCTTGCTTGTGCAGAGTTCACATGAACAGCCTTCATATGAATTCCTACCACACTCCCAAAGGCAATCATTTGCTAGCTATTTACATTTATATAACAATGTTTTGTTTCATTCATCTCTATTAATTTAGAAACAGTGTCGAATAAGTCCAAGAAAGGCTGGGTATTGGTTTCCACTTGATGTTCACTGAATGAATGGAGTTAATATTCTCGAATTGTTGTGGTAAAATCTTTCTTTCTTTCTTCTTCTTTCTTGTCCTTCTTTGTGTCTGTGCTTTAGGAATGAATTTAATGTAGACGATTTGTGATTCCATGGAAAATCACTGTTTCCTTTCAAAACCAGAATTGTTAAACTATGTTTAGTATTCTGACTAGAATAGTGTTTTTTGAAAGAACAGGTCATAGATGAAGAGTTATGTAACTTGCACAGACCTATGTATAAAACATGACGGGCGAGAATGATGAACCCAAGAGATCTATCTTTAAGTTAATTTAATTCATATTATAGGTTTGTTACAACTTACTTTCTGCTTACCTTGATACAGGATACACTTCTCTGTTTGCGAAGCTCCAAGTATGGTTTGCGGTAACAGACCTCACCACATTCGAACGCATGTACGACAACCAAACACATTGACTGTAACCTTACTGAGCATCCACAAAACTGGCTAAGTAAAACGCAATACATCTGACATAATTTGTCTACGAAAATAACAATATTACGTCACAACAGATTCCTTTCAAAGTCCTAGCCTATTGACTTTGCAAACTTAGCTCAGGAGCCAGCAACCATCAGTATACATACACAGTGTGTGGGTGCTAAACAAACGTTGAGATGAAGAAACAACAGAACTTGTACATCTTCCAAACGAAAATTATTTATTGGGTTGTTGCATATGTTTTGCCATGATCATAGAGCACACACTTTGTCTGATGCTAATGGCAGGTATTAGGCAGTTACGATAAATATAAACGCTCATGTTGAAATCAAATGGTGCTAGTAGACGTAACTTTGTTGAAAACGCCACCGCAGAATGAGGGAAGTAAAATATATATAATATGAGGTGCATTCCGCTGTGTTTTCGTGATACTTCTGGATACCAACGCAATTTCATTTTATTGTACAGTTGTAAAACAAATTGATGGAGTCATTTGTGACAGCGTGTAGAAATCTCTACCGATGGCGGACTAAGATGAATAATGGCCCCACGCCACTCCCAGGTAAAGAACTGGAGTTGCTGTCTCGAAACGGTCCACGTGTGCTTTTGATTTTTGTGAGACTTAAGGAGCTCCGTAGAAGTTGAAAGTTTGTAATGCACAAAGAGTGTCGTAGAACTCCCGAACCTGAGCACGCACAATAAGGGACAACAACGGGCGTGTTTCTAATAACTATAATAGGTTTAGATGAGGGTATCGGTATTCCATGTTTGTATTCATCAACATTCGAAAGCTTTCGATGGTATAACATAAGCAGTTAGGTTAAAGATTGCGATACGGGTTGCTAATTGGAGGCCAAACCTTCCCATTTGTGAGGACCACAATAAAGGAATGATTTTTCTTTTCTTTTTTTTTTTACCTGCAAATAAAAGCGGTTTTACATTGTTTCCAGAAAACATCATCAGAAGAGTTTGATTGCATTGCGTATTAGCAGCGTACGCTCAAAACCGCGCGCCATGCACCAAGCCGCACACATTGGCATTTCCTACAGAATCAGCGACTCGCTGACAGACCACGCCGTGGACGTCATCGGCGCTTGTTCGTATCCAAGTGGCGTAGGCCTATTCGCGTTGGCCGTCACTGTTCATGGAGTTTGGTTGCGTGTGCATCTGAGCTTGGGCAGTTGCAGTATCGAAATTTAGCGAGTTTATGCAAAGTGAGATTTTTCTCCTCTTTTATGTTCGTCAGTGCGCGACTTCCATTCCTCTAAACTTGAGAGAAGAAGCATCACAAGTGAGATATAGTGGGCCACAGTACCGGCGAGATTGCATCCGTATTTTGAGGTAAGATTGCACGTTCTGCTATTTTCTTTTTCAACTTTCTGTGAAATTGTACAACATGTTTTATTTCATATAATGATATTTCGGCGTTTGAATTTTTGATGGGGAGTCTTTATAATGTTGTAGGTGACATAATAATTGAGACACGTTACTCAGTGTAATATTCCATGGACTAAAAACAGTTAGTGTACGAGCTGAGTTACTGTGACACTTGTGTTCAGTCTTAGAATTTCCCCTTATCTTGATTCGAGTTTACTTCTTTCTCTATTGTCTGACTTTAACGTGGTTGGTTGAGTATTAGATTAGGCATGATGGTACAATTGTGTTCTGTGTTCCAGGCATCTGGGGGGCTTCCTAGTGGCAAGCGCGGGGGTAGCCGCGCTGGCTGGCGCGCTGCCGCGCAGATCCCGAGCTCCGACGCCGGGTCGCGAAGTCAGTTGTTCCGCGAAGGGCGCGGGGCATTTTTTGCTGCAGGAGCGGTTATCCTCATCTGTATATCGTTGCAGTTTAGAAGGTATGATAAATCCCATGTGCGCCCTGCCGTCCCTCTAGCACGCCCCGCACCTCTGCCTTCGTGCATTCGCCACGCCCACACGCAAGCCACCACCTTCGCCCGCGTCAACGCCACGATGCGCCAGCTGCACACTGCGGTAGGTGGCCCTGTTCGAGTACATAGGGGCACTCTAGTGTGGGTGTCACGTGCAGCAGATATGACTCCCTTATATACACGTGTTTAATTGTTGTGTTCTGTCACAGCCTGTACCTGACCGGCGAGAAAAAAAAAAACCGTTTTGGGAGTGAATGACAACGATTTCGCACCCTCCTCAACGCACGCGCCGTCGGCGTGCATTTCTGGTAAGTACACAAGCTTTTCTGACGTTCTATTAGTGTTTTCTTTCCATTATAGTGATAATAGTACGCTGTCTTGTTACAGCTTTTCCTCTTCGCCTGCGGAGACTGTAGGTAACGTCAACCCTGCAAGAAGAAGCGCAGGTTGCTGCACAACCGTACTGTGAACCAAGAGGACCGTGCGTTTCTGAGTTGGATTCCCTTTAAGATTTCGTCATAACACTTGACCTTTTAGTCGTTTGAAACAGTTGTGTGCATCAATGTACTTTTGAAATACCTTAAGTATGTAGATTCACAAGCTAAAACTTGTAATTGTGTCACATAGTTGTTTATAGGCATTGTAAATATGTACGTATTTTACTGTAAGCACTTCTTTGTTATTGTAAAATTGTTCAGTCGACTCATTACTATTGTGTAATTCGACAGCTGTGCGGTGTACATGTTATTCAACGAAAATGGTAATGCGTTGTGAATCTGTACATAATATCTGTGCACTAGTTCTAGCTATTCGATTTGATACTGTATGTGTACTTTACTATTTTACTGACAAAATAAAATCACGTAAATATGTACTTGGTGTTTATTTTTCTTTCCATGTTCCTTCCCCTTTTTGTAAGTTTCAATTATTTGCCAACTACTTGTCGAAATTTAGGTATTTTAATCTGTATCGTAAATTTTGAAAGAAAATGCAGAGGATAGATTTGCCAGCCAATAACAGACGTGACGACAGCCAAAACTAGGTCGACGTGTTCAGTTTGTAATATTTCTTTTCTTTTCCACTATCAGACAAATTGATGGCGCGCATTTTTGTTGTGTTGTCGTCGGTCATTCAGCTACAGCAAAGGAGATGAACCGTTATTATAGAAGGACGTTCAAAGGCTCGGGCGATTTGACACTTATCACGTATTAACGGGACTAATTCATTTAATGACTATAAACTTTTCTGCAGTACTACATATGTCAGATACGATGTAGTTTTATTTCAAACTGTTTCTCTCCAACCTTCTGGGTGGAAGCAAGCCATTTTTTATATAGCATATAATAAGGGAACAAGAATAGTTTGACATCGCAAAGCAAGAGTTTGTAACAATATGTAGAGGTTAAAAGCAAAAACTGCTTGTTCTGTGTTTTTCTCTGTGTCAGATTCATACACACTGAAGACTTAAACAATATTTCATCACGGGGTCAAGTGTGAGCTAACATCTCATAATGCTAAGTTCACAATGTCGGAGATCACATTCATGAGGTACTTGATAGGACAATGATTGAATAGTATCACTTTAATACATTTCTTTACTATAAAACAGTGTCAAGTGAGAACTAGTTCTGGTTAAGCAATAGTGGTACCATATTCACAAACACAACAACTGTTTATTTAGTATTCTAAGTGGTACCTCTATTAAATACACTCAAGTATGATATCAAATCAGCTTGCTTTTATTATTGGTGACATATCCTTTTTTTTTTTTTTGTACCTATGTATGAGTTGAAATAAAAAATAAACGGTTTGTTTGTTTTTAAACAGGTAGTTTTTAGAAAGCAATGACAAGAATCATTTAAATGTTTTACAAGAAACTTAACTATTGAATAGGAATTACTAATGTTAGTGCCTACAACAATCTAATCTTTAGCACAAAGCAAATTAAACAGATGTGAAGAGGACTATACAACTGTTTGCCAATAGACCTTAAAAGAAGCTACCTAACTCATATACTGAAATACAGGAAAAAACTCTACTGGATGTGGTTGGAAATGATACATTATTATGTAACACTATATTCATTGTGAGATTATCTAACCCTCTTTCTTACCTGACTTTGTCACATTGCTTGGTCAGAAAGCTTCAATTAATACTTTCAGATGGAAAATCTTACTCTTTACTTACAGCCTATTTAAGCAAGCTTGGAGAAAACGAAAAGACAATGTTTAGTAGTCTTAATTTTATTGTTTCTTCAATAATAATTTACAGCTGCAAAACTACCTACTTCATTTTTTAACCATTACTTTGAAGATGTTAATATCTCTATGTATATGTACAAGAGGTAATGAGTTCAAAAGCCCATTTGATATGGGAATTACTGTTGTGTTCCTCACACTCAGTGAATTTTATCAAGCTATTGTAAATAAACCACATGAAAAACTAATTCACTTCTAGTTTCCGCACATCAAAGTTGAATGATCCAGGCAATATGAATTCAACATCTGAACTACTGCTTTATTGAGACCTTTCTCCTTGTAAGTGTTTTTCTTTCTTTTAAGTTTTCAAATTTCATTTAGTGCTCATACCTAATGCTTTCTGAAGTCAGTGACGAGGTGACATTAGTCATTGAGTAAAGGCCTTGGAGAAGTACATAAAGTGTTTATTGAGGCCTATTTTATTTTTAAAGTTTTTGTGCTGGTGAAAGCAAAGTGTGGGTTGCAAAGTACTAATTGATTTCCTTGCTTTGTGCAGAGTTACATTTGAACAAGCCTTTCATATGATTGCTACACTACTCCCAAGGTTGCATCATTTGTTTGCTTAAATTTACATTAATTGAGATAACAATTGTTTTGTTTATTCACAATCTATCATTAAGTTTAGAAAACTGTGTCAAAGATAAAGTCCCACAGAAAGCTGAGCTAGTTTTCCATGATTTCACATCAAGATGAGATGGAGTTAGCTATATCTAGAATTGTTGTGGTAAAAATCTTTTTTCTTTCTTTCTTTCTTTCTTTCTTATTCCTGTGTCTTGTTGCTTGAGAGAATGAATTTAAAATTAGACGATTCTGTGATTCAGGAAATCACTGTTTACTTACAAAAACAGATTGTTAAACTTGACGTTCTTATGTTATTCTGATCAAATAGTGTTTTTTGAAGAAACAGGGTGGCAGATGAATTATAGTAAGCTTGCCGGACCTATGGATATAAAAACCCATGAGGGCGGAGATTGAAGAAACCCAAGGATCTTCATCTTTAGTTATTCATTTCTAATTAGGTTTGTTTACCATTACTTTCTGTTACCTTGTCAGGATTACCTTCCTGTTGCGATCTCCCAAATGAGTCTTGGTAAAACGACTACCAATTCGACACGAATTGTCACGACAACCAAAGACACATTGGGATGTACCTTACAGACACAAACTGGCTAGTAAAACGCATACAAATTGAATAATTTGTCTACGAAATACAAATATTACGGTCACACAAATTGCTTTCAAAGTCTACCTATGATTTGCAAAATTATCTCAGGAGCCTTTTAGAACCATCGTATTTCATCCATGTTTGTAAACACGTTTGAGATGAAGAATGCACAGACTTGTACATCTTCCAAAGAAAATTATTTATGGGTCTGTGATATGTTTTTGCCATGATCATAGAGCACACACTTTGTCTATGGGCTAGTGCAGTATTTGGCGTTACGTAAATATTAGCGCTCATTTTTAAATTCATGTTGCTATAGACTAACCTTGTGAAAGACCACGCAAAGAGGGAAGTAATATAATTTAAATAGGGAGGTGGCATTCCGCTAGGTGTTTCGTGTACTTGTGGATACAACGGCGCATTTTTTTATTGGATAAGTGTAAACAATTAGATCATTGCTGACAGCGTGTAGAAATCTACTAGGCGGCTAGGAATAAAATGCCCCACCACTCCAGGGTAAGCATGGAGTTGCTGGATCTGAAACGTCACGTGTGCTTTTATTTTTTGTGAGACTTAAGGCTCCGTAGAGTTTGAAGTTTGTAATGCGACAAGAGTCGCGTAACTCCGTATGAACGAGACATAAAGGAACACAACGGTGTTTCTAATATATAATGTTATTGATATGGTAAATCATTTTGTATTTTCAAACATTGTCAAGTTGTCGATTATAACAAAGCAGTTTAGTTAAGTTGCAAGGGTTGCTATTGGAGGCCAAACCTTCCCATTGTGGGCCACAAAAGTGAATGATTTTCTTTTTCTTTTTTTTATTACCTAAATAAGCGGTTTTACATTGTTCCAGAACCATATCAGAAAGTTGATGCGTGCGTATTAGCAGCGTACGCTCAAAACGGCGCCATGCACCAAGCGCCACAATTGGATCCTACCTCAGCGACTCGCTAGCCACGCAGTGACGTCATCGAGCGATTGTCGTCTAAGTGGCGTAGCTATTCGCTGTTGGGCGTCACTGTCTCAGTGAGGTTGTTGGTGTGATCTGAGCTTGTGCGGTGCAGTATCCGAATTTCGAGATAGCATGGATTTATCCTCTTTTGGTTCGTCCATGGACTCCAGCTCCTCTAAACTTGAGGAGAAGCATCACAAGTGGATATGTGGGCCATTACGGCGAGTTGCATTCCCGTATTTGAGTAGTGCACGTTCTCTATTTCTTTCAAACTTTCTTGTGAATTGAACACTGTTTATTTCCTTTAATGATATTTGGTTTGAATTTTGATGGGAATCTTTCTAATGTTTGTGGTACATTAAATATTGAGAACACGTTACTCCAGTGTTGAATATTCCATTGCTAAAAACAGTTATGTGTTACGAGCTTAGTTATGTGACACTTGTTTCGTTCTTAGAATTTCCCCTTATCTTGATTCGGTTTATTCTCTTTTCTCATGTCTGACGTACGTGTTGTTATATTAGATTGCATGATGGTACATTGTGTTTCTGTGTTCGCAGGCATTGGAGGTGCCTTCGCTAGGTGGCAGCGGCGGGAGGGTTAGCCGCGCTGGCTGGCGCGCTGCCGCGCAGATCCGAGCTCCGACGCCGGCGTCGCAGTTCGTTGTTCCGCGGAAGAGGCGCGGGGGCATTTTTTGCCCTGCAGGAGGGCGGAACGCTCCCTTGTGCGGCCTGCCCGTCCCTCTCAGCACGCTCCCGAGCTCTGCCTTCGTGCATTCCCACCGCCCACGCAACACCCACGCTTTCGCCCCGCGTCAACGCCAGCGTGCCCAGCTGCACACTTGCAGTGAGGTGGCCTTTCGCAGGTACATAGGGGCCACTCTAGTTGTGAGGTGTCACGTGCAGCAGATATGCTCTCTTAATATACACGTTGTTTAATTGTTTGTTTCTGCCACAGCTTACCTGACGCCGAGAACCGTGTGTGAATGACGAACGAATTTTCCACCCTCCTCAAATGCACGGCCTTCGGCGTGCATTTTCTTGCGTAAGTTACACAGTTTTCTGACGTTTTCTATTAGTTTTTCTTCATTATTAGGATTATAGCTTACGTGTCTTGTTACAGCTTTTCTTTCTCGCTCTGCGGGAGATGGTGAACGTCAACCCTGCAGAAGCGCGGATTTGCTGCAAACCCACTGGAAACCACGAGGGACGGGCGTTTCTGAGTTGGAATTCCTTAAGAAACTTTAAGTCCTTACACTTGAACCTTCTTAGGTCGTTGAACCAGTTTGCTGTGCATACATGTACATTTGTAAATACCTTAGTTGGAGGTTCACAAGCTAAGAACCTTGTAATTTGCTACATAGTTGTTTATAGGATGTAAAATATGTAACGTATTTATTACTGTAAGGCACTTCTTTGTTTATTCTAAATATGTCAGTCGAATCCAATTACTACTTGATTGGTACAAATTCCGTACAGCATTGTGGCGTGTACATAGTTATTCAACGAAAATGTAAATTGGAACGTTGTGAACTCTGTACATAATATCCTTGATTACTAGTTCTAGCTGATTCGATTTGATACTTGTAATGTAGTACTTACTATACTTTACTGACAAAATAAATCACTAGGAATATGTACTTGTGTTATTTTCTTTTCCATGTTCCTTTGCCCCTTTTTGTAGTTTCAAATTATCTCTGCACTACTTTCGAAATTTAGGATTTAGATACTTTAATCGTAAATTTGAAAGAAATCGAGAGATAGATTGCCAGCCAAATATACAGAACGTTGACCGACAGGCCCAAACTAGTCCGACACACGTGTTCCAAGCTTTGTAAATTTCTTTTCTTTTCGCTATCAGACAAATTGATGGCCACGCATTTTTGTTGATGTTGTCGTCGTCATTCAAGCTACAGCAAAGGAGATGAAAACGTTATATCGAAGGAGTCAAGGATCGGGCATTGACACTTATCACGTATATAACCGGGAATAATTCCATTTAATGAACTATAAACTTTTTTGCAGGTACTACGCTATGATCAGATCACGATGTAGTTTTATTTCAAACTGTTCTCTCCAAACACTCTGGTGGGAAAAGCCATTTTTTATTAGCATGTAATAAGGGACAGAATAGTTTTGACACTCGCAAAGCAAGAGTTTACACAATATGTAGTAGGTTACAAAGCAAAACTGCTTGTTCTGTGTTTTTTTCTCTGTGTCAGATTCATACACATGAAAGACTTAAAAATATTTCATCAGGGGTCAAGTGTGAAGCTACATCTGCATAATGCTAGCAACACATGTCGGAGATCAACATTCATGATGGTACTTGATAGGACCAAATGTTGAAATGTATCACTTTTAATACATTCTATCACTTTTAAAAACAGTGTAAGTGAGAAATAGTTCTGTTAGCAATAGTGGTACCATTTCACAAACAACAACAAACTTTTATTTAGTTATTTAAGTGGTACCTCTATTAAATACACTCAAGTTATTATCAAATCAGCTTGCTTTTATTATTGGTTGACTCATCCATTTTTTTTTTGGTTACTTGTATGAGTTGAAATAAAAAATAAAATCGAGTTTGTTTGTTTTTAAACAGGTCGGTTTTTAGAAAGCAATGACCAAGAATCATTTAAAGGTTTTACACAGAAAACTAATATGAATAGATTACTCAATAGTAGTGCCTACCAACAAATCATAACCTTAGTCACCCAAAATCAAATTAAACAGATTGAAGGACTCAATACAACTGTTGCAATAGCCTAAAAGAAGCAACCTACTCATATACATGTAAGTAACAGGAAAAAAAACTCTACTGGATGTTTTGGAAATGTACATTAATAATGTAACTACTATATTCATTGTAGATTATCTACCCTTCTTATCTACCTGCTTGTCATTGCTTGGTCATAAGCTTCATAATACTTCAAATGGAAGCAATTTACTCTTCTTACTTACAGAACCTATTTAAAGCAGACTTGGAGAAACAGAAAAGACAAATGTTTAGTAGCTCTTAATTTTATTGTTTCCATTCAATAATAATTTCCAGCTGCAAACTACCTACTTCATTTTAACCATTACTTTTGTAGATGCTTAATATATCTCTAATGTATATGTACAAGTAAGGTAATGAGTTTAAAGCCATTTCATATTGGAATTACTGTTGTTCCTCAACAACTTCAGAATATTTATCAAGTATTGTAAAAACACACATGAAAACTAATTAATTCCTAGGTTTCTCACACATCAAGTGAATGATCAGCAATATGAACTTCAAATCTGGAACTACTGTTTTTATTGAGGACCTTTTCCTGTGTAAGTGTTTTTCTTTCTTTAATGTTTCAAAATTTCATTTAGTCTACTACCTATTGCCTTCTGAAGTCAGTGAGAGTATGACATTAGTCATTGAGTAAAGCCTTGGAGAAGCACAACATAAAATTGTTTATTGAAGCCTATTTTATTTTAAAGTTTTTGTGCTGTGTGAAAGGCAAAGTGTGCGGTTGGCAAATAGTTACTAATTATTCCTTGCTTGTGCACGAGTTCACATTTGAAACAAGCCTTCAATATGAATTCTACACTACTCCCAAGTGCAATCATTTGTGCTAATAATTACATTTAATTATAACAAATGTTTTGTTTCATTCAATCTTCATTAAGTTTAAGAAAACTTGTGTCAAAATAAAGTCCCAAACGAAAGGCTGAGGCTAGTTTTCACTGATTCACATCAAATGAATGGAAGTTAAGTATTCTAGAATTGTTGTGGTTAAATCTTCTTTCTTTCTTCTTTCTTGTCTCTTTATTTGTGTTGTTTGCTGTGGGAGATGAAATTAAATTAAGACGATTTGTGATTCCATGGAAACACTGTTTATTACAAAAAACAGAATTGTTAAACTTGAGTTTCTTATGTATTCTGATTCAAATGTGTTTTTTGAAAGAAAACGGGTGCCATAGATGAATTATAGTAACTTGCACAGCCTATGTATAAACCCATTGAGGCGAGAATGAAAGAAACCAAGAGATCTCATCTTTAAGTTATTTATCATATTAGGTTTTTACACATTACTTTTGCTTACCTTGATACAAGGATCACTTCTCTGTTTGCGAATCTCCCAAGGATGGTCTTTGGTAAACAGACCTCAACACATTCGACGACGAATCGTCACGACACCAAACACATTGACTGTAACCTTACTAGACACAAACTGGCTAGTAAAACGCATACATTGACATATTTGTCTACGAATAACAATTATTACGTCACACAGATTCATTTCAAGTCTACCTATTGATTTGCAAATTATCCTCAGGAGCCGCAACCATCGTATTTCTATCCATGTTTGTAAACAACGTTGAGATGAGAATGCACAGAACTTGTCATCTTCCGAAAGAAAATTATTTATGGGTTGTGATATTGTTGCCATGATCATAGAGCACACACTTTGTCTATGCTAATGCAGTATTGGCGCTTACGTAAAATTAAAATCGTCATTTTAAATCAAATGTGCTATAGACTTAACTTTGTGAAACGCACCGCAAGAGGGAGTAAAGTATATATTAATAGGAGGTGCTTCCGCTAGTGTTTCGGTGATACTTGCTGGATACAACGCATTTCATTTTTATTGATAAGTTGTAAACAAATTAGATCATTGCTGACAGCGTGTAGAAATCTACATGCAGGCTATGGAATAAAATCGCCCACCCACTCCCAGGTTAAGACATGGAGTTGCTGGATCTGAAACGGTCCACGTGTGCTTTTATATTTTTGTGAGACTTAAGCTCCGTAGAAGTTGAGTTTGTTAATGCACAAGATGTTCGAACTCCGTACCTGAACGACATAAGGAACAACGGTGTTTCCTAATAATATAATGTTAATGATATGGTAATCATTTGTATTTCAAACATTTCAAGCTTTCGAATTATAACAAAGCAGTTAGGTAAGATTGCAACGGGTTGCTAATTGGAGGCCAAACTTCCCAATTGTGCGCCACAAAGTGAATGATTTTTCTTTTCTTTTTTTGTATACCTGGGGCAAATTAAAAGCGTGTTAATTGTTCCAGAAGAACATCAATTCAGAAGTTGATTGCATGCGTAATTAGGCACGTCACGCCTCACAACGGCGCCATTGCAACCAAAGCCGCCACACATTGGATTCACCAATCAGCGACTCGCTAAGCCACCGCCCGTGCACGTCAATCGCAGTCGCTTTCGTATATAAGTGGCGTTAGCCCTATTTCGCGTGTGGCGTCCACTGTCTCAGTGAGAGTTGTTGCGTGTATCTGAGCTTGATGCCAGATCTGCAGTATCCGATTTACGAATAGCATATGATTTTCTCTCACTCTTTTAGTTTCCTCGGAACTTTCCACTCTCTAAATCTCTCGATGAATGAGCAATCACAAGTGATGTATAGGTGGGCCACTTACCGGCGGAGATCTGCATACTCCCGTATTGTTGAGAGGTAATGTTGCAACGTTCTCATATTTCTTGTTCAACTTTCTGTGACAATTGGAAGAACATTGTATCTTATTTCGATTATTAAGATATTTCGGTGTTTAATTTTGCATGAGAATCTTTTCTAAGTTCGTGGTGACATAATATATTGAAGAACGTTATCATGTTGAA
The DNA here is from genome assembly GCA_017312745.1 of Gryllus bimaculatus. Classification (NCBI taxonomy): domain Eukaryota; kingdom Metazoa; phylum Arthropoda; class Insecta; order Orthoptera; family Gryllidae; genus Gryllus; species Gryllus bimaculatus. The sequence goes on along the minus strand of BOPP01000666.1, from coordinate 3,585 downwards.
TATTCCTTGGCCTAGAAAACAGTTAGTGTACGAGGCTAGTTATGCTGCACATCTGTGCTTTCCATTTAGAATCTTTCCCCTATCTTGATCGAGTTTATTCTCTTTCTGATTCGTGTCTGATACGGACGTGTATTGTTGATATTTAGATTAGCATGATGCGTACAATTTCGTGTTTCTGTTCGCAGGATTTCCGGCCAGGGGACTTCGCTAGTGGCCAGCGCGGCGGGTTAAGCCGGCGAGTCTGGCTGACGCGCGCTGCCCGCAGCAGATTCCGAGCTCCGCGCCTGGTCCGCAGTCAGTTGCATTCGGCGAAGTGGGGCGCCCTAGCATTTTTTGCCTGACAGGAGGCGGGTACGTTCACTTGTGCCGCCCTGCCCGTTCCCTGCTCGCACCTCACGCATCCTCTGCTTCTGCATTCGCCACGTCCACGCAAACACCCACGCCTTCGCCGCGTCCAACGCCCCGTGCGGCCAGCCTGCACACTGCAGGTAGGTGCGTTCCCCGAGTCGTCACATAGCGGGCTCTAGTGTGGGTGTACACGTGCAGCAATTATCTCCTCTACTTAATATACACGTTGATTAATTGTTTGTCTTCTGTTCCACAAGCATGTTACCTGCCCGGCCAGAGAACCGTGGATGAATTGACTGAACGAATATTCGCCCCTCCTCACTGCACGGTCCGTCGCGGCGTAGCATTTCTGGTAGTTACACAAGCTTTTTCTGACTTTCTATTTTATCGTCCTGTTTTTCTCTCTCATTATTAGTGATTATAGCTACCGTGTCTTTTACAGCTTTTCCTCTCGCCTGCGGAGCACTGCGGAGCTGACGTCAACCCTGCCCAAGAAGCGCAGGATTGCTGCACAACCTACTGTGAACCCAACGAGGACCCGGTTGGCCGTTTCCTGAGTGATTCCGTTAGAACTTAAAGTCATTTCAACATTAACACCTTTTTGAGTCGTTAAACCAGTTGCTGCGCATCCACCTGTACATTTTGTACAATACCTTCAGTATGTAAGTCCCAAAGCTAAACCTTGTTATTGTGTACATAAGTTGTTTATAGGCATGTAAGATATGCTACGTTATTACTGTAAAAGCACTTCTTTGTTATTTGTAAATATGTCAGTCCGACATCAGATGTGACTACTCTGTGGTACAATTCCGTACAGCGTGGTACATGGCCTAGTGTACTAGTTATTCACACGAAATGGTTTAAATTGGAACGTTGTGATCTGTACATATATCCTTGATTACTAGTTCTGCTATTCGATTTGATTACTGTATGTAGATCACTTACGTATTTTACTGAACAAAATAGAATCACCGTTTAAATATGTTACTTGGTGTATGTTTCTTTTCCATTGTTCTTCCCCCTTTTGTAAGTTTCAAATTATCTCTGCCACTACTTTCGAAATTTACGGATTTTAATACTTGTAATCCGTAATTTTGAAAGAATGCCAGAGATAGACTTTGGCCCAGCAAGATATACAAAACTGCTTGACGACAGGGCAAAACTAGTCGACGTGTTGCAAGGTTATGAATATTTCTTTTCTTTTCGCTATCAGACAAATGGATCGGCGCGTCATTTTTGTTGATGTTTCAGTCGCTCATTTCAAGCTACAGCAAAGAGATGAAACATGTTATAATCGAAAGGAGTCAGGCCGGGCATTGAACCTTATCACGATAATAAACCGGGAATAATTCATTAATGAACCTATAAAATTTCTGGCAGGTATACGATATGATCAGATAGATTAGTTTTATTTCAAAACTGTTTCTCTCCAAACAGCTTCTAGGTGAAGCGGCAGCCATTTTTTATTAGGCAGTATAATAAGGGACAGAAATAGTTTGACACTCGCAAAGCAAGAGTTTTACCGTATGTAGTAGGTTTTTAAAAAGCAAAAAACTGCTATGTTCTGTGTTTTCTCTGTGTCAGTTCAATTACACACTGAAAGACTTAAAAAAATATTTCATTCAAGGGGTCAAGTGTGCAAGCTAACATCTGCATAATGGTAGTACAACAATGTCGCGAGATCAACATTTCATGATGGTCACTTGATAGGACCAATTTGAATCAGTAATCATTAATACATTCTTATACGTATAAAAACAGTTGTAAGTGAGAAAATAAGTTTCTGTTAAGCAATAGTGGTTACCATATTACACAAACAAAAACAAACTTTTATTTTAGTCATTAAGTGGTACCTCTATAAAATACACTCAATTATTTCATCAGCCTTGGCTTTTATTATTGAGTTGCATCATCATTTTTTTTTTTTTTGGTATATGTATGAGTTTGAAATAAAAAAATAAAATCGAGTTTGTTTGTTTTAAACCAAGCGTGGTTATTAGAAAGCAATGGACCAGAATCATTACAAGTTTTACACAGAAAAACTAATATTGAATGGAAATACTCAACTAGTAGTGCCCTACCAACAATTCTTAATCTTAGTCACCAAAATCAATAACAATTGAGAGACTCAACACCAACTGTTCAATAGCCTAAAAAAGAACACCTATCAGTATACCATGAAGTAACAGAAAAAAAAACTTCTACTGATGTTTTTGAATGTACATTATAATGTAACACTATTTCATTGTAGATTATTCTACCATTTTTCTACCTGACTTTGTCACATTGCTTATGTCATAAGCTTCATTAATACTTCGATGGAAGCAAATTTACTCTTCTCTGTACAGCCTATTTAAAGCAAGGCTTGGAGGAAAAACAGAAAAAGACAAATGTTTAGTACGACTCTTAATTTTTATTGTTTTCCTTCAATATAATTTACACTGCAAGACTACCTACTTCCATTTAACATTACTTTTGTAAGATTTAATAATCTTAATGGTCATATGTACAAGTAGGTAATGAGTTAAAAAAGCCATTTCATATTGGAAAATTACTGTGTGTTCTCAACAACTTCAGAATAATTTATCAGCTATTGCTAAAAACACACATGAAAACTAATTCAATCAGATTCTACACATAAAGTGAATGATCGCAATATGAATTCAAACATCTGAAACTACTGGTTATGGACTTTCTCCTTGTAAGTGTTTTTCTTTCTTTAAGTTTTCAAAATTTCATTTAGTCTACTACCTAATTGCTTTCTGAAGTCAGTGAAGAGTATGACATTAGTCATTGAGTAAAGCCTTGGAGAAAGTACACATAAAAGTGTTTATTGAAGGCCTATTTTATTTTAAAAGTTTTTGTGCTGTGAAAGGCAAAGTGTGGGTTGGGAAAAGTACTAATTATTTCCTTGCTTGTGCAGAGTTCACATTGAAACAAGCCTTTCAATATGAATTCCTACACTACTCCCAAAGTGCAATCATTTGTGCTAATAATTACATTTAATTAATAACAATGTTTTGTTTCATTCAATCTATCATTAAGTTTAAGAAAACTGTGTCAAAATAAAGTCCCAAACAAAAAGGCTGAGGCTAGTTTTCCACTGATTTCACATCAAATGAATGGAAGTTAAGTATTCTAGAATTGTTGTGGTAAAAATCTTTCTTTCTTTCTTTTCTTTATTTGTGTCTTGTTGCTTTGAGAGAATGAAATTAAAATTAAGACGATTTGTGATTC
>BOPP01000665.1:0-10913 GCA_017312745.1 Gryllus bimaculatus | reverse complement strand
GGTGCATCACTGTTTTTGTCAGGCAGTGTATTTCTCCTCTGTAAAGGTTTGTATTTTCACTAGCAATGGGTTTAGAAAGAGAAAAGATGTATTTGATTTTTGTTGTGTAAATAAATGATTCATGTGAATAAATTGCATTTGTTTTTCTTTATACCCAAAACTCCTAGGATTAGATTCCTTATCAGTTCAGGCACTTCGGTGAACTAGTTCGTGTCCAGCCTTCCATGCCCTCAAATAGTAGTTCATTCCAATCTCTCTCAGGTGCGTTTTCGATCAATTTTTAATTCAGTTTTTTGTGATAATTTTAATTTGATAAAAATGATTTTAATTGGTTAGGTCCCGGGGACCAAGGGTGGCGAAGCAGTCGCCCAACTTCCCTAAATATGAAGGTAATTGGTATAAAAATATGAAATTCCAACCTCTTTGTGTTGACCTTATTTCATTCCTTTCTGCTAAGAAACTCCGTCCAGAATTCTTTCTTTGAAACTCAGGCCAAATGGGAAGTCGCTTGATTTGAAATTGGGAATAAAGAGAATTCCTTAACTTATAAAGACAATTCCCCAAAAGAGCATTCTTTCAATAACCGTTTTTAAATTGCAAACAAATTACATTTAATTCCTAAAGATCTCATAAAATCGCTGATTTTATGTAACTGAGTTTTCACTTCTGTTCTAGTCAACAAATTGACTCCTTTTATAAGAATTGGGGCTTTTACTAGTCCTACAATAACCCGGAAATTTGGCTTAATTAGATTACCAGTTACCCCAAGTTAAATGCTTTCACACGAAACATTAGTTTGCTACTCAACAAGCTAAGAGCTGATCAACAAGCTAATAAATTGCTTGCACATAAAATTTCACAATAATTTCTTGCCTTATTAATATTTCTGTTTACTAATTATTCTATCATAATGAAACCCAAAGAGATTACTGAATACGCAATTAAGGAATGCGTAATTACACACTGGTCAATCCCTGGAATTTGTTTTACACTGTATTTCACTTATATGAAAACAGCATGGCTTCCTAAATCTGTCCTATGTTCCTTTACTCAAAAGTACACCAAAACCGTAGACCTTACATGGTTGAACTCGTACATTCACTTTCCGAATCGCCTCCCGGAGTCTGCTCACGCAACAGTGAATCCGCCTTGCTGTGCAGTACATTGCGGATAAAGCCGTCTTAATTACCAACAGAGTGCAAGTAATCCAGGAAGAAAGTTACCAGGAACCCAGAATATAAATTCAGATTCAGAATAAAATATTCTGTTAAAAGAACGAAGAAAGTAATAAGGGGTTGAAAATACTTGCTCGCGTATTTGCACTGTCATCTAGTCACAATCGTACTTGTTTTTACTCAGAATTTGCATCGTCGTTTTACAGTAAATTTACTAGCAGTTCTTCGAGCGTTTCCCAGAGCTCATAAGAGCTGGGGTTCCTCGGGATCGAGACGTTTTCGCAGCGTATTCCAGAAGTGTCCCCTTCGCAGCTGACGAGGGGCGAGTGAGGGCGGCGAAGGCTTCGCTCTGCCACCGCTCCAGACCTGCTCCGCGGCCCCTCAAGTTGTCGGCTCTTCACGCCAGTCGGTGTGGATCGCTCCAGGCTGGGCGGTCGCAGTTTACGAAGGCAAGGGGTGCTCATTAAGGCCGGCGAGTTGTAAGAAATGTGAATTTAAAATACCGAAAGTATTGGGAAATAGGACAAACGGTTATAAAATGTACATTTACGAAAATTGTAAAACGATTTTTTTAATATTAGTACACGAAATTACTTAAAAATCAATTTTTCATTTGTTATTCAGATATGAAATGATAAGAGGGTAAAATGGCCTTCATTCGATGTGTTCGAGGTTGTTTCTTAGGATGGGTGTCGAAATGGCATTCAGTTAATTTCTAGTGAAAGTAATTTCATTTAAGAAAGGTTTGTGAAAATAAATATGGCGCCTCGTGAATAATTTTACATTTAAAATCGAAACTGAAAAGCAAGTAGTGAATGTGAAAAAAAATTGGAAGGAGAATCCTTTTAGTGATATCAGCAATTTAGTGAGGAAATTAGGAACTAGGACAGGACCAGAGGAGGTAAGTTGGCAGCACTGGATGGTCGACGAGGGAGAAAATGAGTGAACAGGGTATCGGTCGAGCATGCAGGCGGTAAGGTAAGTGAAAAACTATTGGTACATAACAGGTATCATTCAGAAAAAAAATTATCACGCTGTGAGGGAAACACAATACGTCAAGTAAAGGAGTAAGCAAATCGCACTCACAAAACATATCTATATTTTAGCGGATTGAAAATTTACCAATTCCCAATTCTGACACAAGTTTCCCGGTTTATTTTGGACGACACGATGAGTCATGTCAATGTTAGGAATCGCAGAAACGCACAGTCACACTGGAAGTCTTCTGACGAAATGCGACTATTAAGTTTATTCATAAACGACTGACACTGCTAGGGTCTGCCTGAAACAAATCAACCTATATTTTATTCTTTGTACTTACTTTTTTTTATTTATTTACGTCAAAAACAGTTAAAAACTGGGTATGACATGATATAGGGAAAAGGTTATTAGAAGAATCTCTAATATACTGATTCACACACTTGTGTAAACAGAGTAATCCACGAAACATTTGCGTTCTGTGAAGGTAGAGGCGACAGATGGCCTTACAATAATATCAATACTATTGTTATTTTAAATTTTCTTGATATGAATATCTAAAATTGCGAAGTGTACGTTTAGTTTGTCAGAACCAGGATTTTTGGGAAGTTGAGAATTAACGTTTGCCGTCAAAAAAGTAATATTGGAAAAACTGGTTTTCAAAATTACTTAAAGTCAAGTGAACATCGACCATCGTCTTCTGTATTATTTCGGTTGTATGAGTACCTTTTTGCGGCGCCCACACGCCACCGCGCTTCATAAATGAGATCTCTAATAAATGAGATTTTCACGGGCTCGTGACGATTTGCACTTGACTGTATAAATGTGAATAATCTGTTAAAAAAGTCTAAATAGTCATGTCAAATGCAATCCGCAGCAGTCAGCTATAAATTGAAGTATAAGCTTCTAAAGAATTTGTTGGAGTGGATTTAAGTGTTATTTTTCGCATTTCAAGTTTTATTTTAATAATTCTGTGTGTCTACCGAGATGGAAGGTATGAATTCAGGATTTATTTATGATCTGCCCATGGAGGGAAGATTGAATATGAGGCAGTGGTCTCAGAAAGTGGGTTTGCTTGCGTCTCGCCGTGTATGTAATGGATACAAGAAAGCTATGGAATTAACTGAGAGAAAGGATAGAACAGATTGTTATGAGAGGATTTGTAGAGTCAGAGGCGAGAATGGTCATACCGTGAAAATGTCTGTGTGAAAGGATTCTTCGTTTGAGAGGAATCTTATTAAATTACTGATCTTCAGTACATAAAAAGTAAAGTGTTTATTATTTCAGATATAAGCAGATTTGGTGATACATTGATGAATCGTTGAACATGAAGTTTTTCGTGTTATAAGGATGTTCTACGTAATTACCGTGAAGACGTTACACTAATTTTACTACCATAGAATTTTTAATACTATTAAAATTCTATAATTGCAGGGATTAGTGACTTGATTTGTTTTCTTTTTTCTAATAAAATACTGCTATCTTTAACATACAGTATTTGTTTGAAAAAATAGACGGGTTCATTTTATATTATGAAAATGGGAAGTTAGGGAGGAGCGCGATACAGCTCCAATATTAGAAGTTTAACTGGAATGTGTTAGTGATATATACTGCGGATTCTAGAGCGTATAAAAATGTATTAAATAGAAAAGTTTTTTTTTTAGTATTAAAATATTAGCTTTGAGTAGTAATGAATGTGTAAGTAGCATGTGATTGTTAAATTATATGTATTGCAATAACAATGAACATTACAACACGCGAATAGTAAACAAGTATTTAGTTCAGTGAGTCGATTCCTCTCATGTGAACCGAATCAGTGCCACCCGTCAAAGGAACCGCGCGTCCCTAACTTCCAAGTCTACCCTATTAATAGTTGCTTGATACCGATGAAGATTGTTTCTTATGTTTATAGAGAAGAATGAAGACGTCTCTTGTTAGATTTGGTCTGTGTCTTAGCTGCATTAGTATTTCGGTATCAGCAGTGATTCGACGAAACTTTCAAGTCAGCCTGTTCACTCACGGAGCTTTCTCAAGAGCAAAAGGCTTTTTCCAATATTTTTGTGACTATCACGAAAAGGAAAAATCTAGCTGTTAAAGAATATTGAATGACAATTTCATATATTTTTAAAGAAGTGTTGTGAATTGTTCCAAGTAATCTCTCGATAATACTGAATTAATCCTTATTAAAGTTCTTTTCAAAATGATTTACATTGTTTTTTAATTTTTGTATTGTAATAGTACATTGCAAGTTAACTTCATACATTTTTAAACAAATAAATACATTTCTTTAACAGCTTTCCCTCTTAGAATGATAATACAGGGATATGGAAGAGTGGATTTAACATGCAAACGTTTTCACACGGCAATACGAACGTGGTAAGGAAACGTGTATGCTATGGCACAAGACAAAGAAAAAACTTCTGAAATTAACTACAGTAAAATAGCTTGAAATAAATGAACAAAAAATTAAAACGCGCTTGCCTACAATACTACGTCATTTATTGTAAAAAAGCAGACAAGTATAAAACTCTAGAAAGAATAGCGCGAGTCAATCGATAACTGCCAACGATAACAATCCAGGAGAACGATTTAAATCTTGGCGGTTTCTGGAAGACTGTACTCAATGCCCAGCTGTAAACGCATATTGCAAATAACACACCTCTTGGTACCAAACTTAAGGTATCGGTTCGCTTAGATATTCAACCCCTTAATATCATTTGAGCAACATTCCCATGCATCGAAGTGACGTCTAAACCTATTGATTTGTTATAATGGTCACAAACAATATTTATTGCTCAAAGGTGAAAATATTAGTTTTATTATTTTTTTGCTCGGAATTGCTATTCTGGAGGTACGACAGAACGCAGCAAATAATGCAATACTTTTTAGTATGCAAATACGGTAATCAAATTGCCAAATTTGATTTTTTTTAATTTTTTGAAATGATTCATGTTTTAAAATATAATTTAGAGACTGCTGTGAATTAATGTCTAGGTACTCTTCATCGTTTTGTGCGACACTTCAAAGAAGGTAAAGGATTTTAAAATTAAAGAAAAAATATATTTCTTTATTCCTGAAACACGATAGTATATCAATTCACCCTTTTCAATTAAAACTCATAACACTTCCCAAATACGATTATGAAAGTGTTAACCGACACTTTGTGGATGAGGCCAGTGCGTAGTATTTCAAAACAAAGCGCATTTATGCTTCCCGAAAGACGTCTTCAATGTGAGTACTGAATGGCATTTCTTCGCTTCGCAACGCTAATGGGAAGGCACCTTTCGACGTAGTGAGGGGGAAGACTATTATATTTCCAATAAAAACTAGCCTTCAACCATGAGAGGAACCTATTAGTAGAGCCATGAAATTATTAATGTGAGATGATAACGTGAACAACATCGACTTTATTTTTCAACAACGCTGAACAATATTAAGAAAAAAGATAATTGAAACAATGATGTAATAAAAAATCAGTAGTTGCAAAAAAATAGTTTCTTTTCTTTATGAAAAGATCAATAAACGATTTTCTCTGTAAAGTGAAATAAAAGAAATAGCAATAGTATTTACAATCACATCCTTATGTTTAAATACTTTAAAAAGGGTAAAAGGAATAATAAAAGGGAGAAAATTAAATGGAAACGAAATATTTTAGAAATGGTGAATGATTATAAGTATTTTGGGTTTTGGATTAAAGAGGGAGGAGGCTACAATAAGCACATAGCAAAAATAGGTAAGAAGGGGATGGAGACTATGAAACAAATGTGAGGTATAATTAAAAGAAGGTGAAGTAATTTTTGGTCAAATTGTGCGAGGATATTTGACAGTGGTGTTGATTCTATTTTGAAGTGGAGGCAGAAATTTGGGAATGGAAGGAATTTGGGTTTTGAAGATAGGATTAGGAGAAGGGGTTAATGATTTATTAAAGCATGTTTGTTGGTAAATAGATGAAAACATACTGAGAAATCTGATGGGGAAAGGGAAATTTTTTGGAATAATAAAGGTTTGTCATTGGAGGTGGCAAAGTTAAGAAAAGTTCTAGACATAAGTAAAGAATTGATCCAAAGAGATAAAGATTGGTTATTGCAGGATGATTAAAAAGAAAGGAAAAAAATATTAAAAAAATGGTGTTCAATTATTAATATGGATGATATTCCCAACTATTTGGAGGATAAATGTCAGGAAAATGGCAGACGTATAATAGAAAGTCGTAGGTTAGATAAGGAATTGAGAGTGTGTAAACATTGGCTTAATTGTGAGGGGGAAATGTAAGATCTGTGAGATGGAGAAGGAAGATTGGGATCATATTTCAGAGATACGTCTTGTTTTTTTAGAAAGGAAGAATGTGGGCAAGATAGAATATTCAGGTGGTTAGTAGAGAACAGAGGTAAAAATATCAGTGTGTTTGATAAAAATAGGAAAAGACTTAGTATTTAGCGTATTTTATATTTGTATATTATTGTGTACATTATGTATTATTCAACTGTTGTATAAAAAATAATAAAAAACTACCCTTTTTTTTCAAAAAAATGTACATGACCTTTTTAAAGAGATGAGTGCGTACAACAGACTTTGAGGTCAAAGTCTATCTTAAATATTTTTGTTAACGTGATTTTTTGTAATTTTCGAAAAATCAGAATTTCAACGTAAATGAGGCTTGCACCATTCTCTTACAAGTTCTTCGCGCTATTCAACACAATCTAATAAAGAAATTTGTAGCCATTTTTATCCTTAAAAATGTCATAGGAGCTTCATGTAAAGGACCCCCTGAAACTAAAATGCCGGTTTTAAATTCCAGCGGCCGAGACATCAGCCAAAACAAACGGGCGGTTGTGTGAAGGGGGAGGGGGCGAGGAGTTTTCCCAAATTTCACTTTACGACGCTCCTATTCGACCGATTTGCATGATTGTCACGGCGTTTGTTTTAGGAAGCATGTCACCATTGTGCTATAAGCCTACATTTTTGAATTTTTTCTTAGAAGTTTGAGAACTAATTACATATTCGAGTTTTTTCTAGATTTTGGGAAAAAATGTTTCGTGGCGTAATTTCTATTTTGAAAAGGCGTCAAATGCCGTTTACAGATCGAAAATCACACCATTGGTTCAGACGTTATCGGTAATGTAAATTCCCCTGTAATAGTGCTGCGATCTATTGAATTTTCCTACAAGTATTTTTCGGTGCATTTAGCCTTAAACAAGTGTGGAACAATTGTGTTAAATTAGGAATGGAGCCACTGAGTAGCTCTAAGCTTTCTTTTATGAATAAAATACTACGATACTCAAACGTTTTTCCTTTTAATTCTTGTGACAGCAGAGTGGAAAATCTTATGAAGATGGCATAGGTTCTGTGCTGTTATAAAACACTGATAATCTGTAATGTTATATTGTGAACATAATAAATTTAAATAACATGACATCTAGGCAAGTTTTAATTTATTCCTTTTTCAATTACACAAATGTATGTTTGTGAAAATATCTCTTACGTCGTTAATATATGTGATGGACAGACGTTTTACCGTCAATCGATTTTTGAGTATCAAGGCCTAAAAATATGGATCATGGCTACTCCACGTGTTAAAGTAAGTGATTCATTGTGTATAGGAACCAGATGTATCTGTGTAGAAAATTGGCCATTTTCTGCTGCACGATTACAATACTTTCTATTCTTACATTCAGAAGAGTGAGAGAATGAAACTAGATGTTCCCTAACATTACCGCTAGTGTACGCTCCGTTGCTATTGGTTACATAACACTATCGACTGTTAAAATAGAGCAATGGGGCTAAACCTGCCTCGCAAGACACCGAAAAATCCAGTTTCTGGTATGGTTGAACGAAGAAAAAATTGTGTAATATTTTCAGAGACATTAGTACCAAGGCACTTAGGTATAATAACTAATTTGTGTTAAAGTTATTATTTTGACAAAGTTTTTATATATTATCATTTTTCTAGAAGTCGGAATTATTAAATCGTTTTCTCCCTAGTTCCAATAAACTATTAGTGAGCTCTGGGGCTCCAATGCGATAGGAAACTGCAATTGACGAAAGGATACATGATCCGAAAATTGAAGACCAATGGCATGACTTAAATTCGCTGTGAAAACAGCATTGTGAAACTGATATTTTGATGATATTCAGAACTTATAAAGTGTAATATAATTTCAGAATGTATGTTCTTAGTGCTGTCGATAAGTAATTTTGCCTTGCAAAAGAGATGTAGAAGTTTATTATTATTATTATTATTATTATTATTATTATTATTATTATTATTATTATTTTTATTATTATTATTATTTGTATTGTTATTAGTAATAAAATGCTACGTTTTTTACCTCGAAATACTTAGGGACAAGTTTTGGTATCCAAAAATAATTTTAATAATTAAAACTAGTGGTCTTAAAACAGCATATACTGTCTCGCCCCGTAGTAACGGTTATGTAATATACCTCATTTTTGTCTGTATGAAAACATCTCAGTCGATGCGCGCATGCAGCGATAGGCGCTGGCAACTATTGGACCAAATTTTCTTAATTCTTCCTAAAAGCGCCATTTTTGCCATAAATTGAAGGTGACCCGTAGTTCATGTTAAACCTGTATATATTTCATTAATTTTAAAAAGAGATTTCAGAAATTACCTTAAACTATACGTTTTTCTAAAAAAATGTTCATGTCCTTTTTTGAAGAGCTTATTTTGTACTACAGACTTTGTGTAAGGCAAAAATATCTTCAATTTTTAGTTTTTAACCTTTTTTGCAATTTTTGAAAAAAAGGGAAATACAAGAAAAGAAGACTAGCGGCATATTTTTTACCGTTCCTTATTACATATGTGGAGGAAATGTAAAGAAAAATATTTGGGTGGTTTTTGAGAAAAAAACTTATTTGTAAATTTCGATAGCAAAAAGCTAGTCGTTTTTTTTAATTGTACATGCCCTATTTTGATGAACTAATTTTGTACAACAGACTTTCCCTGACACAAAAAATCATTTTCTTCAAATCTGTTGTTTTAAAATGCTTTTCTTCCTTGTTTTCAAAAAACCGAGCAAACCCGAAAATATGACTTGCTTCATATTTTTATCGTGCATTTATCAAGATATTACATAAGTGGCCAGAATTTAAAGAAAAAAAATTGAGCAGTTTTTGAGAATTTTTTTATCGTGCATTTTTGTGCATTTTTTGTATCCCCAAATACGCAAAAACGACTTGTTTTTAAAAAAAGTGTTCATGACGTTCCTTCGAGTGCTAATTTTTTATAAGATATTTGGTCTGAGACCAAAATATCCAATTTTAAAGTTTTAAGTGTTTTTTTTGAATTTTTGAAAAATTGGGTATGTTAACAACAATGAGACCAGCACTTTTTTCTTAAACGTCTTTTGAACTATTCAAAAATAAAATTAATTCACAAACTTTGGAGCCGTTTTTTTTTCAAAATGCTGAAAATTACTCAGGACTTCATGTAAAGTACATCCCTAAAATAAAATATGTTTCAATTTTAGAGAATTGCGGCTAAATGGTTGATGCAGTAGCGTTGTACACAGATGGACAGACAGACACACAGACGTTTTGGCGTCAGTCAATTTTGCAGTATGAAAGATGCACAAAACATGGATTTTAAACACACCGTTTGTTAGAGGATTTTTTCCAATATAAAGCAACTAGATTTACCAACTTTTTTCGAGGCTCGGCAATAAGTTTTTTGCTGACGAATTTTCAACGTTTTCTGGCGCACGATTACAATAATTTCTCTTTCTTCCGTTAGTATGTGCGAGAAAGTGAAAAATAACTTTCTGAGATAAATTACACGTTTGAAAGTACTGGTAAGATAGACAATAGGCGAATTTGACGCAAATTTATCCTCAATAAGTATTTAAAAAATTATAATTTAATCGCATTTTATTTATAATGTTCTTACGACATCAGAAACACAACTTTTGACAGACCATAAGTAATTTCAAGCAACTTCAAAACAAAAAAGGAAAATTTGGTGAAATTTTAAAATCTCATAGTTCCTCTACTATTTGCTTGAAAAAATACATTCTCATGCAAATTTATTGAGAATTTTATAACCTTTAAAATTTTTCATTACTACTTTTGCGCTAAAATGAACTATTATAACTTTATTACGCAAATACCAAAAACTGTCTGATTTTTTTGGAAAGGGTCTACCAAACGAACCAAAAGAGTTTTCTTGCTAGTAACAAAAATAAAAATTAAAATCTTCTACCTCGCATTCTGCAAGGAATCCCCACTCTTGGCTCTCCATCTACTGCTCTAACTCTGTATCATAAAATTTTAATGTCAAGTGTGCAAAAGCAACATTACTTAAATACAAATGTAATGCTGGCTTGGTGCACAATGAAATTGCCAAAATTAAAACTTAGTATTATAGAGTGTTGACCATATATTGTTAAATAAATCTGCAATAATCAATATTTTCTGAATTATTACTATTATTAAAATTTAGGATGTTTGTGCAGATATTTTGCATACTTCGGACAAAAGAGAATAACTGTTATGAGCTAATGTGTTCAAATAGTTATTTTAACGTGAAACCCAAAAAAACATGAAACGTTAACTTACCGCAGACAAACCAATTTTTTTCTTGCAAAATTCAGCTTCTGGTAATTTTTTTGCTTTCAAATGGGGATAGTTTCGGCCTGTAACATTTCACGACATAATGTGTAACTAGTTCTCATTGTTTCTTCCGGTGACCTAACACCGAACGGTTTTCATTAAAGATCATATTGAGAGAATTTCAGAAACTTC
>BOPP01000664.1:0-18422 GCA_017312745.1 Gryllus bimaculatus | reverse complement strand
AGAGCAGGAGGTATTGTTCATGAGCGTGGACTATATCTAGGTGCCTGGTATATCCTTCGACGATCGTCGCGGTCCCACACTCCGACAGTCGCCTGCAAACGGGTCACGAGCCGCCTTGCTCGTGCTCTGCCTTTTAGCCAGCAGAATTGCGCCTTTTAGCTAGGTAGCTCACGTGCTCTTGACACCATTGTTACTTTCGCTCTCGTTGGGTCTGCATACGTTCGGCCTTGAGACCTTCTCGATCCGGCCTTGGCTTTCTTCCCCGTCCTAGGCCTGCTTATGCCTCCTGCTCTACCATGAATACATGAATTGTTGTCTTCGGGTCTTTCCGATCCCAGCTATCGCCTTGCCTCACACGGTTGGTGAAGAGTAATGAAGAACTTCAATTATACAGCGCTCTTTCATTCGCCCGCTGTTCGTCGTTTCAGTACCTCTTTTTCTCTTTCTCCTCGATACCGCAAATACTCTACTGGTTCCATGCACGGGCCTCCGGGGTCACATCCTCCACTCTGCTTCTAGACGCCTTTACAAACCCAACCTTCAAACACACGCCCCGTTTCACCACCACCGTCGGCAGCCCCAGCCTGTCCCACCTGCATTGCCTCACAACTTTACCGGCCACTTGCCCCCAGCCAGCAAGCTAGTATCCTTCTATTTTTAGTTGCCCTTTCACTCTCTCTCTTCCACTTGTTACATACGGCTCCTGCAGCCTCGTCTGCAATTTTGTTCCATTCGCGGACGCGCTGGTGGATGGACGGTTTGGCTGTGTCGTGGTCAGATTGCATCGGATTGGGGTGGAAGTACGGCCAGGGGTAGGAGAGGCAGGACGGGCGGGAACTTAATCAGGGGGAGTGGTATTTATTGGCCATCGAGGTTGGTTAGCCGGTGGGAGAGGCGCCAAGGTTGGCGAGAAGAAGGCGCGGGGCGGTAGGTCAGAGGGTGACGGGATACAAGGTGCGGCGATCGAGAATGAGTTTATAACACAATGTGACACGCAAGCTAGTCGAGCTGGCTAAAGGACGGAGGGACGGGGCGATTTGGTGACTAGGGTTCGGTCTAGGCGTGGAAGGGGTATAGATGGGAGGGAGGGAACGGGAGCGCGGGTACGGGACGGGTACTCCAGGGAACGTTGATCAGCTGACAGGACTAGGTGTCAAACGGGGAGATATACGTTGCGGTCGGGTGCGTACAACGTGATCAGGGCATTGTGGTAGGGACTCAGAGACAGGACTGGCGACGAGTAGACAAAATGGAACGGACAGTGATCGGGACAACTGGACTGGCCAGGACTGGGCAAGTGACGGGACAGGGACTCTGTGTGACAAAGATGACGTGGTGTGACCGGACGGGGACAGGACGGGGTCAGGAATAGTGAGACAGGAGGGACTAGCGACGGGACAGGACGCGTGACTAGTGACGGGACAGGACGGACAGGACGGGACAAATTGAACGGAGAGGTGGTGAACGGGGAAATGAGAGGGACTTGAACAGGGACAAGTAAATGAGAAGGATCATAAACGGAAAGTCGTACTCGAGGACAGAGGACTAGTGAATGTGGGAACTATCTGGTACGTGTACAGGACGGGATAGGTAGGGCGATACATTGGACGGGAATGGATGGGACAGGATCAGGGACCATGGACGGGACAGACGGGACCAGAGGGGAGTGACGGTGCGGGGGCGGAGAAAACGGGCTGGAGGATGCGAAAGTCGGTGGAGTGGGTGACCTGAGCGCGGAACGCGGGGTACCAAATACAGGAGAGGAAGGGACTTGGAGGGCGGATTCCGGGTAGGGGGTGAACCAGGGGGAGGAGCGAGGTTGAGCGGGGAGTTGTTATGGCATTTCGTAATGGCGAGTTAATGGAAATTTCAACTGTCATTAGAGTTGCGACATGCACAACACAGTCCGCGCTTGCTATTCTAAAAGGAGGACAGATTACGATGTGAGATTTATTTTGTAAGCGATTAGTGGGATTTACCCTTCACTTTAAAAGTCGAAAGACACTCTCATATGTTGAAGATTACATATAACCAACTTAGACTTCACAATTGCAATAGTTGGTTGTCTCATTGATTTGCAGCAGTTATGAAGACTGTAGACTTTCTGCGGTTCGCGTTTTTGCACGAGATGCAGGATTATCTAAAGTGGAACGTATGCTCGTAATTGGTGTTCAAATATATAATTAGATTTTAATTTAGTATAGTTAGGGTCAAAACATTTTGGTATTATTGATTTTCATAATCTTTTGCTTTCCTCTTGTTTCTTACGCTTTGAGAAACTTAAACACTTATAACTTCCCCTGGTTAGCAACGATAGGACAATTTGGGCTAACATGTTCATACATGTTTTGAGAAATCCTATTGTTAAACGACACATGGGCTAAGCAGTTGAATTCAAGCATTTGACATTGTTTCGGTATTTTATTAATTCCAAAGACTATATGAGCTATAAGAAAGGGGCATTGGGTATTATTTAGAATATCCTTGTTCTATTTATAGAATCTCACCTAAAGATAATGAGGAATCTTTCAATTATATTGATTAGTTTTGGCCGTGACCTTACTGGGGTCTCATAAAATGTCAACAGACATTTAAAATGTAACTATTCAATCTTCCCTCTTTAGAATTTAGCTTTCGGTAAGGTACAAAATGATCTCCTAATACCATAAAATTGGCTCGGTTAATCGTTTCTTTAGTCTTGCTATATATATACTATATTCATATCCACGGGGCTGTTATATCTCTATAATCTTAAAGAATTATTCATTATTTTGGGGGGTGTAATTATTCAAACTTTGGTTTCGACTTTGTTTCGACTGTGAGAATTTTGTTTTAAGTTGAGTTAAATGTATAAGTGTAGGTAATGTGAGTAATTCAGTAAAAAAGAGAAAAATAGATGTTTAGTTTTTGTGTTTCCTTTAGTAGTTTAATTTGATTGCATATTTTATTTTATAACACATCTGGGAATTACTTTTTTGGGATATGGGTATTTCGTTACATATTTATGGGCATTTAGAAGAAAATAAAAATTACTGAAGAGACTAATCCTGATTAACCAGGAAGGAGAATATTGATGCTGCAGAAACCTACCACACAAATGCAGATCTTATATTTCCATATTAACATAATTGACAGATAAAAATAAAAAATTGGTGGGTTTAATTTTCAATTTATGAGAAAGACATCTCCAAAAAACTCTTTATAATACATTAGAAATTCCAACTTGTATATTAAAAGACACAGTTTCAATATTGGGCAATTATGATTTCACCAGGTGGAATTTTCTAGGGAAGGAGATAGTTGGAAACATCGGGATAAGCGCAAGGGTAAACTCGGGGTCAAGCACATACAATTTTCAGGGTAGGCCCAAGATACATCACATAAAATTATGAACGAAGTCAGGGCGTCATAAATTACATTCTAATTAAGAATTCTAGGATAATTACGGGAGTTGGGGAAAACGGTGAGTGCGGCTGTCATTTCTCTGCGAGCAACGGTTGCAAGGTCCCGTCCTTCTCCGATTCCCCGCCTTTTTCGGCGCGAATTGGACGATCGGAGTACAGAGGCGCGTGACGGGGGCGTCAGCGTCGGACGTTAGTCACGCTGGCGAAATTTGGGTGAGAGTTGAGGTAGATCGTCTCCGTCGGGGCGGTTTGGGCGGGGCGAGGGCGGCGGACGGAGGGGGCGGGGCGGGCGGGGCGGAACGGTGCTGAGCGGGGTCAGGGCAGAGGTCGGAGCAGGACGGGGCAGGGCGGGGGGTGGAGGAGACGGAGGTGTGCGGCTGGTGAAGTGGATGGGTATTGGGGCGGGTGAAAACACGTGGCGGGACGGGATCGGGGGCAGGGCGGGCAAGACGGAGGTGACATCGGGGCGGGGGCGGAGAGACCTAAGAGGGAAAGCAGAAAGAAGGGGCAGAAGCAGAGGGAAATGTGCGGGTGGAGTGTGCAGTGAGGGAGAGTCGAGGCGGGAGCGGGGAGCGGTGTGTGGTATTACGGGCGTGGTAACAGGGCGGGAACGTGGGCATGAGGTCGGGGCGGGGAACGGCCGGTGTGGCTGTTGCGGGACGGTTTGCTGAGCGGGCGGGGCGTGGGAGGATGGAGGAGGAGAGGGAACGGGGCCGGGGCGAGTGGAAAGGGCGGGTGAAGGGCGGGTTGGAACGGGGCGGGGTAGGACAGGACGGGAGCGGGGTGGACGGGGAGGGTCTAGTGAAACGGGGCTCGTGGGTTGTTGAATCGCGGGGGTTCGGGAACGGGCGCGTTGGCGGGGCGGGGCGGGGCCAATGCGGGACAGGTAGGGTGGGGCATCGATGCGGTCAGAGGGGTCGAACTCCCGGAGAGGGGGGTGGCACGAGTTCACGGCTCAAGGATTACTGGGAAGGAAACGTGGGGAAATGTAATGATAGAAGGCGTGGCGGGTTTTGCCAGGGGCCGGAGAGGAGGAGGACGGAGAAGAAGGGGCATGAGCGCGAGTGGATGAAGAAAGTCTGTGAGCGGAATAAGAGACGTTAGCGATTTGTTGTGAATGGATGGAGGAGTATCGGAATGTGATAGTGTAGACACATTGTGGGAATCACGCATTAAGGCAGCAGGTGCGCTTCGTGGGTAAGCCGGCGAGATGCATGGTTCGTGTGAGGTAAGACATCGACGAAGCGTGAGCATCGCGAAGGTGTTATGGAGCAGAGGAGCGATAGCCGGTGTCGGGGCGGCGCAATGTACGGGGAGAAATAGGCGGACGGGGTCGACGTGGACTGTGTTTTGTGGGGTAACGCGAGGCGTAGACCGTGTTAACAAGTGAGGAGCAGGGTGGGGGGGGAACGAGGGAACGGGGAAATAAGGTTATAAGATAACGAGGGCTTAGAAAAAGGCATTAGAGAACCATGAGAGATTTTGACGGGGGCCAGTTGACTTGATTGTTTTCGAGGCAGGGTTAACTTGGTGTGAATTAATACCCCATTTTAGTGTAGGAAAGGTTTACCCTCGGAGGTAGCAGCTGAGTCAATTCAATGTCCTGCTGAAAATGGGTGACGACTGTTGCGTGAGGGTACACCGACTCCACGCTTTATCCCTCGATTCTCGGCCACTGACCATGGCACCACGTCAAGGACCTGGCCACAAGGATGACGCATTAGCATTCATAACCTTGTGTCTCCGACGTGTTATTATGTTGTAGGACATGTCTGAGCTATATTTTGATTTAAGGGACAGCAGGATTTATAGACTGGAAAGAAAAAGGAAGTTAAAATCACTCGCGGTGCGGTCATACATGTTTTGGTTTATGGCTTAAGGAGTCTATCGGATCGCATTCATTCCTTGTATGTGGGGGTTATCCGGAGATCACGGGAAAACTACCCGGACAGCGCTGTAAGCTGGATGGGACGGTGTTAGTGCTCCTCGCGCTTGTATGAAGGGCTATAGCGGGCTATTTACACGCTAGTCGAAACTCGCCGGCACGCTGAGTTCCAGACACGAACTGAACCTTGTGGGAAGGATCTGGCGACGGGAGAGGGGACTGGAGGCAGATGACCCAGACTTGGTGTTCTCTCTGAGAAGAAAACCCACAGACCGCTGATGCGATTTTTGTACAGTTGTTGTGGTGGCGTGAATCGAAATCTAGCCTGAGGGCCGATCGGCCGGTCTGTTGAGTCTTGTACTAACGGGCGCGGGGGGCGCGGCAACGAAACACATAGCAAGATCGGGATTATTTTGTTGAAGAGTCACTACCGGACGGCCCGGGCCCGCTTCGTGGGTTCTACCAATGAACGGGCTCCGCCGACGGGCAGGGGCGCGGAGCTTAGCGAAGACGGTTCGCTGTGACTACGAGGTTTCGCTTAGGTCAAAACATCCAGTATTAGCTCTCGGCGGAAGAGACTTATTGACGACGTTGGAAAAGGACACACGCGTAGTTGTGTCTGTTTTCGACGCAAGTCAACTCTAATGTACAAATTTTAAGTCTAAGTGTTATCGTGTTTAGTAATAGTTTTTTGTTGTTCTACGTTTCCTTTTTTTGAAGACTTATTGCAAGTGAGAGCAACATAGAGAATACTATGATATGGGCCTATTGAAGTCTAGTTTTATATTACAAAAATGTGTTCTGGCTAGGTCGGGACAGGTTATAAATAGAGATTTTTCTAACAAGGATGCATTTCGAAGCCCATAGAATGGGGAAGGTTTTTATCTGTAGACTGGACTTGTTCTAAGCACACGGGGACAATCATACACACATGGGAGAATGTATATACGTCTAATTGGGGTGAAAGTGGACGGTATTAAACTCTTCCATTGCAGACGCGGGAAAGTTTTGACTGCTATGTTTTGAACACTTGGCTTTAACAAATTAGCTATCGGGTGGGACAACTTTCTCCGTTCTTCAATAGTTTGTTTCGCCATGACTCATGAACCGGGGGCAGTTGACTGTTCAGTTAGCACAGAGGTCACGGGGTTGCGGACGCTTGCGTTTACAGAAAAGCGCAGTTGCATTAGGACTGCATAGATTTGGAATCGGTTGGCTAGTGTTAACTCAACGAGATTCAATTTGGAGGAGCCCTTCTACGGCTCAGAGAAGTGGGCATGGGTCGGAGTGCATGGTAGCTCTGGGACGACAGACAAGACGCGAGAGTAGTAACACGCCGCTGTGCTCCAGGTATCGTTCTGCTTTTAACAACGAACGGTTTGCGGCCGACATTCTATAAAATCAAAAAGGTTTTTGGCTCATGTGAAATACGAGCGTGTTGAGCGCGGAAAACGGGAAGGGTAGAAAATTACAGCGCTGACGTGGTCAGGTAGGACAATGAGGCAATATATGCTAAATGGGGCATAAAGATAGGGGCAATATCTAAGAGAGCTGATTGAAAGCGTGGTTTTCTTACCGGTTTACTAATTCCGACTTAATTATCACCATAAATTTTAAAATAGCACTGTTGAACATTAATTTCGGATTTTATTTCAACGGCCTGTTACAATGGGGATTGCAGGCGGTCTTCTGGACATACCTGCCAAATTGAGGAAGTGACCTTGACATACTGCTATTTTTCCAAGGTAAGATGGATGTGCATCTTAAGTTGGTTGTTAGCTTTTACTGCATAGTTGTCAAAATTGGTCGGATGTTTATGGCGAACACATCGAGCGTATTTGTCAGGGGAGATAATAATAATTGCGGATGGGTTTAGGCATAGGTCTTTCATAGAGCCTTAGATTACTCATGATCACTCGCAACTCCGTTTCTTCTCCTGGGAATAACATTGTTTCCTTATAGGACTTAACTTGACTCGTAGGTTGAGCAAGAAATAATTGTTTTATGTTGATGATAGTCAGTAAACTGGAGGCAATAGGGAATTGTTTTGTCTGTGGATACCAGTAATCTAGGAGGTCGTGTAGAGCTTGAGTCAATGTCGAGGCTGTGGGTTTGAATTGATCGGAGATAGTTGGGAGGAGCGTTATTTCTACATCTCTAAGGACTAGCTGCATGATATACTTTATACCAATAGAGATTAGTATGATCCATTTTCTTTCTCAATCTTGTTGCGGGAAACAATTAACTCGCCGCATAATAGTTGTACGCGTTGAGTTGCAGATTTTCCGCTCATACTTGAAAGTTTAAAAAAAGATTGAAGAGAGGAGAATTTCTAAGAGGGTCATCCAGGGATTCAGAATCGGGGGCTGTGGAATTTTGCATAATACACAGGGAAAACGGGGGATTAATAGCTTCAAGAATTCTATATTTTTCTGGACGTTTTACTTCTCTTGAATGGTTAGGGTTATCATGTCTGGGAGACAGAAATTACATTTTCGCACATGTGGTTATACCAAATTCGGGTAGGGAACACTTCGCCAAAAAATAAATTCTATTCCTACTAAATCTAGGTTTTCGGAAAATAATATTGGGGTCATACTATAGCTTTATTTTTCAAGCACTGTGGGGACGCTTTTTTAGCATAAACAGCACTTTAGTAGTAAGGCCTCTTTTGGTTCGGTTTTAATAACAATTTGGGTTAGCAATATTCTGTGGTAATATTCGCGTCGAAAATTCTTCTTATTTTACTCGCAACATAAGCCTTAAGGCTTCCAATTCCAACCACAATCACTCTATCTGGTGTATCTTAGTTAAAGTATTTTGTTAAAGGTTAAGTGATTTTCCGGGTAAAATGGCAGATTTATAGGATTAATGAATAAGTAAGATTAAGAGCGGGATGCATATGGATTCACACGGGTTGATAAAAGTTAGGCATTACAGGGGCAGTCCCTTTTTTCATTATTATTCGTATATTAATATCAATTTTATATATTATTATATATAATAGATATTCACTATGGTTTAGAGGTACAATAACTTTAATGAGGAGTACTAATATATTATCTTATTATCCTGAGCATATATATATATTATTAAATACTAGCTTTTATTAGTTCAGATATTGGTTGTTTTGTTTGCCTATTGTTTATTTTTTAGGTATATTTACGAATCGACAATTCACATCTTTATGATTTATAAAATAATTACTCTTTCTATTTCTAGAAGGGATAGAATGTAGTAGGTGGCTTCAGTTGTCACTGGGTTAGGGTACAATTAACTAGTTATTATCATAATCTTAGCGGTAATAACAAAGAGCTTTATCCTTCACTGTGTTCGGTGTGGCTTTAAAAGAAAGGCGAAAATGTGTATAAAGTATGGTTGGTCGACTAGAGGGTTTTACGGGGTGTTAGGAAAACAGGGGAGTACATATGTTTACATTTCACTCCGTGTGATATGGAGAGGGGAATTAGTAATATATACGAATCTTGTCACAAACGGGGCACGTAGGTGGGGCTGTCATGGCAAAGTGGTGTACGGTCGGGAATAATCGGCATGGTAGGCGGGGTATAGGTTAGGCTGTGGCCTGGCGCATTGAGATTGGGTGGTGAGGCGGAGAGAAAATAGAGGGAAGAGCTGGACATAAGAACAGTGGACGCTGCTGGGAGAGGAAGGGCCGAGTAGTTGGGGGCAGGGCGGGCGAAAAGGGTGGATTACGGTGGATATGAGCGGAGGGCTGTGGGAAGTGAGAGAGGGAGGGGAACAACGGCCCAGACAATATTATTTCGCTGGAACATGTGGGGGGTGGATCGTGGCAAGGATCGGCTTGTGAGGAACCTATGGCGAATTGTAATTTACAGCAAAATCTGTATGGAATAATTCGTTAACTTACCAGATCTGTGGATAGTCTTTAATGACAAATAAACTTTTTCTTATACCTCACTAGTATGAAAATATAAATAGATTATGTTTAAACTAATCACCACTTTAGACGCTGGTAAAAATGTTTTAATTCCATCTACAGGATTTACACTCACTTTTTTATATACAACTATGTTAAATATGGATTAATCGTGAAACCAGTTTCGTGATATACATCATGATGCTAATACTCACCTCATCTAGGTCTATAATATTATTTATTTTATTATTTTTGGGAATTTTTATTTATAACAACTAGTGAATATAATTCCATGTTATTGAAGTTAATTCGAAGCCGAGAGAAAGTGCGATTTTGGGATTTACTACCAAATGGGATTTAAATTAACACCATTGTTCGAAAGCGTACAGAACTCCATTGGCTTTTTGGAATAATTTTTTAGTTGAAATATACTGGGATATATCGAAATTCCAAATGAAGACTGCTGATTGAAAACAGAGTGCCCTTGAAGGCTTGTTATTACAAGGGGACGAGTTATTTTTAAATTAGAAACTTGCATATCTGGTAGTTTTTTGGGACAATACTTTTCACTTTTCAGGGTTAACTCACTTTGGGGCACAAAAGGGTTTAGACGCAAACCTTGGGTTCAATATTTGCACTTATTGGCACGTGGGTATAAGTTTTACTAAAATTTAATTTTGGAACTACATATAAATATGATTGGCTTTACAAAGGTGTTCTTGAGGATAAGCGGAGGTACAGATGCTCATAATCTGACTTCTCACATGCTGGATCATTAATGTCATGATGTTCGAAAAGAATAGTTAGTCCTGGATGTTTCAGATGCGGGCGAGAATGAGTTTACGAAGATGCAAAAAGCAAATTAGCGCAATGGTTAATAGATTGTTGGGGATGTTCATGAGGTTGAGGTGGAAGTGGCGTGGAAAGGAATAGGTGTGGCGTCTGAGAAAGTGGTTAATTTAAGACGCTTTGTATATTGTTAGTGGGAAAGTCGTATTATCATGGTCTTATAATGAACAATTAAGAATGTCTGCGTTTAACGGGATGAAGACGAAGTACCGCTGTGAGAACCGCGATCTTAACTCAGTAACAATTGACTCTCAGCAGGAATATTTGTCAGTTATCTCGTAATATGTCTCTGTATAAACGGTTTCTTGGTTTTGGTCATCTCATCATAGAGGAGCATTCAACTTGAGTCATAGGTTCTTAATATTTTCTAATCAATAAAATTAAAAAAATATCATGCGAGGGATTCCTGGTGGGCTTTCATGAACGGGACATGATTGCTATACATCTTTGATGACGGGAGAATGTAATGCATGCACACAGAGGAGATCGAAATGTGTGAAGAGGGGTGGAAAGTGGCTGTTTATAAAGATCTGGAGCTCGGAGAGACCTGGAAAAATTCCTTGGAGACGAGAGTTATGTGTCCATATAACATGTGGATAGATTATTGGTAGAAAAGCAAATGCGGTGTGAAGAAATCTTACAATGATTTGTTAAAGAAGTAGATACGCTGCTGATAAAAATAACAGATTCCTACATCTGGGTTGTGATAGTATCGAATGTACGTATTTGTCGTTCAGTCTGTATATCTTCCCTAAGTTGCCACAAAAATGCGAAAAGGTTGTTATTTTCATAAGTTATCACCTATTTGATTGTTCTTTGCAAAGCAGTTAATCTTAATGTCGAATTTTAAAGCATAAATTTCTCTTATTCATAAAAAGCCTAATAATATGTGACATTTATAATAGTCTGTAAGCATTCTACTAAAAAAGAGCCGTGGTAAGGTTTTGCATAAGTTATCCTAATTAGTGAATATGCTACTGAAAGCGCTAAATAAATTATACTTAATATAATTAATAATAATAATTAATACTTAAATAAATTGATATATAAGTTTACTTTATAAATTATTAATCAGTTCCACACTTCTATTTAAAAATTGATAATGACCCCTTAACTTGTTACACGCTTGAACTAAATTCAGAATTTAGTGATGGTGACCTGTAGCCTAGGGCAGTAAATAGCTTGGAAGTAGTGGTATATATCACAGCGGGGCGGCTACGGTGGGATGGGGCCTGGGATTTCTTCGGGGGTTATCATAGCACGTAGCGGGGCGGTACAATTTGGAGAGGCGGTCGCCTATACGGTGCGGGGCGTACAGCGGACGCGGATTAACAAAACGACGCGTTTTTTTAACATTAAGCGCCTGTCGAGCTGACCCGGCGGTGCATCGAGCAATTGTTTGAATTATCCCCTCTCAGAGGGGGCAATAGGGAGCATTTCAACGCACTGTGCCATATCGGCCTCGCTGCGCCGCTGTCCGTGTATCTTGCACGGATGCAGTGAGGTGTGATAGGCTGACGGTAATATTAGGTTCATATACGAGTGCGAGAGCCGCCTGTGTGCAGACGGAGTCATTGCTACAGTGAACTACGGATGCAGTCGAGTAATAGGCTATACGTGTGAATGCCATTCTGTGACTCAAAGCCTATTCTGAATTGATCGCGCGACTTTACATTTCCTGCCCGCTACGCCGCTTGTTTACGCGCCGCGCCTTAACGCACCAGACGGCCTACGCACACGTCCCTAGCCGTGCGTGCCTTTATCGCCACCGCTCTACGAACACCTGTTACAGACACCAGACTTGTCCGCCACAGATTACGCAATTCTGACCTTTATGCTATTTGCCATCTAGGCGACTCCTCACAGCTTCTTCCATTACACACATCGTAGTTATTTCATTCTACTCCACGTTACCACACCAACCACGCTTAATATTTCCATATACGCCCTTAAGTTAATACCCCACCTTCCATTCGCCCACGCTCTCACCTTCCCCTCTCACTTTTCACACGTTCTTCCACCTTTTCACTCTACTATAAATTGTTTTAGTACTCGTTCCACAACTTTCTGTTTAGCCAGCTGCTATCTATGCAATTAGACCTCAGCACGTACCGAAATACAAACATATTCCTTAATTTAATACACTCTAAACTCCCCACTTCTCTACACCAGTCAACCTCTTTACTCGTTCTCACAGCGCACCCCTCTTCACTTAATTTCCTCCACTTCTAAACCACTTCACCTCCATCAGCCACACTCTTCTTATAACTCGCAGCCTTAACTATCTTCTTTTTTTCATTTTAGGTTTCTCCATTTGAAATTCTCTCTAAGGCCAATTTCGGTTCTCTTTTCTTTTTATGCACATTCTGTCTTCTTGCTCTCCATCTTTCTTTAGGCGGTGATGTGACTATCATCTGGGTGTGGGCACAGATGTTCAATTGCGGGGTTCACTTTTGTCTATCACATTGGGGCTCTAACGCTCTTAAGTTTACTTGCTCTTGGCGTCCAGATTACTATTATTAATAGAAAATGGGGTTCATGAGCACATTCGGGTTGAAAAATTGGGAGTTTGTGCATGTTTTTTGATTCTCTCGGACGTGTATGGTCAACAATATGGGATTTTATCATTGTTAGGATAAACCTTTATTTTATTTTCCAATACAGGGGATTTTCTGTATTGCTTTTCAAAAAAGGCCCCAAAAGATTCAGTTTTTTTGCTGTAGAATGTGGGGACATTTATTAACATAACTGTACATCGTTATTCAACAGGCGATCAGTTCAATCTAATATTGCTTTGGTTATTGGCACAAACACGTTATTTTTCAATCACTCGTAGGCCTATACTCATATCCAATCTACGACTCTAACTGGAAGTAAGTTTAGGATGTGGTTTCTTAGGGCTTACACGTCGTTATATTTTCGCTACGGTTTGTGTGGACAAGGGACTATTACACTCAAGATACCGATATTCATTCTTTATAAAGATTTTGTAGTTTTTAATCAGTATTGGTCTGCGTTTGGGGTGCTGTTATATAACTGCGTCTTAATTTTTACTGGTTATAAAAAAATCTTTCAAGACTTTGTATATTTTGAAAGATTACTAATAAAACGACTTTACCTAATTACGCTTAAAATCTTCCCTCTGTGGGGACGTGTTTTAAAATCTCGGCAGGAAGTATGACGATTCTGTTTGGTTCATAGCGATAAGGAGGGACAATATATATACACATTAATTTAGTTAGTTAACTGTGAACATTCATAACTAATATATTGTCTGGAGGGTAAAAGCGAGTAGGTTCTTGATATATTAAACTTTGGACCTTAAAAGGAATGTCAGTTGAAATGACTTCAAATTCCGGAAATTTAACTGGTGAGTTCTTTTTAATGCAATTTACGAAAGGATTGTCAACTTGCAAAGTATTTTGTCTTTCATATATATGATGGATCTCACATGAGATGTTTCAAAAGTGGGCGATACTGGCATGAATGTGGTCGAACTCGAATTGGTCATAACACTATTCGAGACAAATTAAATATTTAACATAAGAAAAGTGATTTACATAAAAATTATTATGAATCAGATTTTTTTTCACTTGTTAATAATTCTACATACGTCTCTCTAGAGACTGTTGGATGGTAATGGTCGTCTAGTGCCAACAACCTAAGGACTCTCTTATTTCTACTCGCATACTTGCGGGAACATGCAAACACGGCGCGGACGCGGTTGCAGAAAAGATAGCATCAAAAACAGCCGCGCCATTACGCACCATCTCTAGCAACCTGTCAACATTTTCACCATTTTAATCGCCTATTGCGCCATGCACCTCAACCAGTACTGTACGATTG
The DNA here is from genome assembly GCA_017312745.1 of Gryllus bimaculatus. Lineage (NCBI taxonomy): Eukaryota > Metazoa > Arthropoda > Insecta > Orthoptera > Gryllidae > Gryllus > Gryllus bimaculatus. The sequence goes on along the minus strand of BOPP01000664.1, from coordinate 4,540 downwards.
CTTCACATGAGCGTATCAACGCACCTCCATGCCAACTGTCCCGTCACACATTGCTTGTACATTATACAATACCAAAAATAAATAACTATGTTCCTTAATATACAATTTTCTGGTCGCCATCATCCACACAATCGTGTAATGCTACCATTAAGGATTCACTTCGCACCAACGCCGTGGTAGTCTCTCATATCCATTCAATGCGCCACTGCTCGACTCTACAATTTTGCTTAGACTTCACCTCGAGTATTTGATTAATATTTTTATTTTTATTTCTTCTTTTCACTTACCATTAGATATATCATCTTTACATTTACACTTTTTCTCGACTTTTTACTAGATACATTGGTTCTTTCATTTTATTGGTTATTCCCCACGTAATGCCTCCATTTACCGGCACACTTCCTCCACGACCTCATATGTCACCCATCAAGCTCCACTCACACTAACAAGTTCCTTGCCTCCCCCTACCAGCGGCTAGTCTCGAGGAGGAGATAGGAGCTTGGCGGATTTGCTTATGACGTTGTGACGAGGCACCAGCGCTGCGCAAATGGCGATTATTATTTAATGTCGAGGCGGACAGTCGCTCCACGCCGTTTCTACGAAGATCCCGCGAGGAGGAGAGGAGGGGGGTGTGGGTGGGTGGGGCGTCGCGTGCAAACGACGGCTCGAATCATAGCGTGCACCGTACTACTGGTCGCCACTTGGGACATAGCACCGGCCACTGTAGAGGGATATTCGGGAGGCCACGAGGCGGCGATACACTTCGGGGTGGGAGTGGGTCGTTGGCCGATCTCCGTTTGTGGTGCACGAAAATATCGCGTGCGAGGGGCTCGTTCATTCCTTCCGACACAACGGGAGTAAAACGCTTGGCAATGGGATCGAACCAGCATAGTCGGTCGGAGGTCTCACCTTCGCACTTTAAGTTCACATGGGACTTGGCCTTTAAAGAGATTCCTAACTCAGGATAAACACCTGTTTGACTTTGGGCACTGGTTAAGAGACTTAGGCATTAAAACTAAATTGGCAATCTCAAAAAATAGCCCAACTATGAATTATTAAAGTCAAGTTCATTCATAGAGAGGCTATCATTCGTACCTTCAAGTCGCTGAACAAGTGGCTGTGCTCTAAGCCTATCCGTGCAATAATACTTTCTGGTGGCTTGGCATGCGCGGTACACTGGGACTTGAGTGATCTTTAAAACTAAAATGAATAAAAAGCCTCAAACTTGATTAAAGGTCAAAGTTATTCTACGTACAGTATTCGACTAACAGCTAGGTTCACGCCCGTGTGTTCTGCTTGCATACCAAATTACTGCATCATTCTAGGGTCTAGATTGTGGGCGGGAATAGAGTCTTTATTGGTGTCATTTCGGGGGAGACGTGTCTGCCGGGTTATATTTGCACTTAGGGACTAGGAACTAGGGGATAGCGTCTATGTGATGGACTTTGGATATAGTTGGTCACTTATTGCGGAGAATATATAAGGGAAAATGGTATGAAGCAAAAGAGAATATTAGGGATATATAGGGACGGATAACTTATGTATAGGCGGACCATTTATTAGGGGGACGGGTAGTTATGTTTAGGGGGTGAGTTTACCATTTACAGAGGGACCGGGGATTCATACATTTTTAACATTCAATTTCTTTCTTCTAGGATAAAAGGAATCGGGGTTTGGGTCAAGTTTGTTGTAAAAAAATCGGGAGAATTTTCAAGGATGTTTTGGACATCATTTTGGGAAATTGCGTCAAATTTGTGTCGATATCGCAGCGGCCCAGAGGGTGAGCGAGCTTATGAATTACATATTCTACTGTTTTTTGTCTCTGAGACATCGTCGTTTGTTAATTCCGCTCTGTGCGAGTTGAATACAATCGAATTATCTATAATTTAACGGTTAAATTTTCTGGTTAATGAAAAAAATAAAAGCATTTAAAGGAAAGGTTTAATGTTTGGACTTATTTTTTCATAACTCACTTTCTATACACTGAGAATTTTAGAAGCACCAACTTATGTTATGGGTAGGAATCTTATTTTTAGCTTATACTTTAGCGGATAATTACCACCAATAACATTTTTTAAACCTGGAAAATACCTGGGCAAGTGCAAAACACGTTAAGATGAATTACTCAAGACTAAAGAAATTGAATACGGAATCTACCGGCCGGGCGCAAGTATCTACGGTATCTCAAATTATATGCAATACATGGGCTCTCTTTGGGCTCATAGAGGATTCTCGAAACTAAAAGTGCTTTCCGCATTGGGTACCGGTTAGTTGAATGTTATTCTGTGTAATAATACAGTAGGTTAAGACGTTGACAGGAAAATAAAATTTGTTTAGAAAGTATTTACATATCATACTATTAGTGTTGTGTACATCGAATAGGCGTGTCTACGATGTATGCTACAGTAGATGCCGTTGGGTTTTTGGTGATACGACACAAGGGTTCTCGAAACTTTCTAGAAACATTCATTGGACACTGTGTTCATGCATCGTCCTTATTCCTCGCCATTATCGGAATTCTTAATTTTTTTTCTAAAGACTCCGCTTGCATTTATATCATGGTAGGCGGCTTAGTTTTTTTAGCGGCAAATTCTTTCACTGGTTAAGGTTACGGAACATTCACTTTCCTCCGATTCACTAATTCGAATAGTTTCGGGTTCTCATAACATGTATGGGAGATTTATATATAGACACTTTAGGTTCGTTTAATTTGGTCTTACCTCATGTATCCTGGTATTTATCATTTCCCTGTTCCATGTAGTAGGGGTTCGCAATTAAACAAATCATATACGCAGAAAAAATGAAATCAAATAAAACACTTGGCTTCTACAATACAACTTGAATATATTATTATATTATATTATTAATTATATTAATTATTATTACTATTATTATTATTATTAGATTTATTAATTATATTTGTAAGTGGACCGGGGTTTATACGTGTTTGTTACGGTTTTTGTAGCATTCTACAGTTATAGCAATGCTGTCAATCGGAAGACTAACATTGAATTCATAAAACAATGACATTCAACACGGTTTAATCTATCTTTTTGGTCGGAATTGAGGGTATGCTGTAATTGTGACTTAATACACTAATTATACTAGCAGAAAGGGGCTACGTAAAACCTCCTATCAAACTCACTAAGCCATGAAATTGTTATTTGCAGGAATAAGCCTGGTAGCGATGCTTGTAGCACAAACAGGGTTTTGCCTATGTGTTACAAGAACTTGCTTTTTTTTGGCACAAAGCGCTGGTCATTTCGACATTAATCTCGGAACGGATGTTGTGCGAGTGGACCAAACAAACACAAATGCCTGGGCGGGGGACGAAAGTTTGATAAGGGCGCGTTTTTCAATTTGGGCGAAGTAATGCAGCAGATAGCAACCGCCGCGTTCTGAAAACCAATGAAGTCACCCAATGTAATGCTTGATGTTCAGTCGAGTTTTCAGAACGCGAACAACCATACATAAATTAGAGGAAGTTCGGCAGAAAGGCTTTATATATATATATCCTACTATCAACAGTGGTACACCCACATGGAGGCTTAAGCTCCCTTCTACAGAAAACCATGACTTTCAAATTTAGTTTTCACAATTTCTCAATAGTAACAAAAGTCTTTTTTCTCTATTGAATATCTTAAAAATAACTATTAACCAACAAATAAAAACATTAAATTCAGCATAAATTAAAATTCTTTATTAAACAATATTCAAGTCGGTTGATCCGTACACCTACAGCTTCCTCTAATGAAAAATCCGGTTGCGTTACTATCAATAACATTATGATAATAATAGACAATAATAATAATAATTTTTGTAGTGATTAATAATGTTGCCATTGTGATTGATTACATATGGAATGAAAAACTGTATCCGTTTTATAAACCAAGAGCTCTTAAACTCTGGGTTTAATTCGCATTCATTATATATTTTCTTTTAAATTAATGACAAACTGTATGTACCTCAAAAACCTATTTCTGTTCAACTTTCAGTACTCACGGTGGTTGAAAATGTCCAAGTTGTATTAGGGTCAAGAAAAACTCAATACCATTTTATATCAAGAACTGATTAAAATTGTTTTAACTGTAGAATACCTAAGAAATAAAGCGTACTAAATTAGGTAGTAAGGTATTAAGTATCATTAAAACATGTGCAATCTTCAGGTCACAGGTCAGGAATTTTCCATGCTCATTTTCTTTTTTCCTGTTTATCTTCAAAGTCTTTGAATACATTATAATATTATTATTATTATTATTATTATTATTATTATTATTATTATTATTATTATTATTATTATTATTTTGTTTCACATAGATACCACACAGATACAATATCAAAGCGTGGTAACAAAGATATACTTAAAATCTACAAAACAAATTAAGGCATTCTAACACATAAACATAAAATAATTGTTTTCAGATGCTAACATAAAGTAAAATTTTTCAAATGTTAATAACAAATACAATTTCAAGAATGAGCATTCAAAACCCAACAAAACCCAACATTTACTTATTAGGAAAGTATTAACCTCAGGAGT